>VWZP01000550.1:844707-893746 GCA_013396995.1 Dicaeum eximium
AAAAAAAAAAAAAAAAAAGCAGCAGCAGTCATAGGGACAAGCAGTCCTTTCAGGACATCAGCCTGAAATAGGTTTCACGTAATCATTACATCCTATGAAGGTGAAAAAAATCTGAGGGACAGCAGACAGGACACAGCAACCCAGACAACCAGAGGTCCATTTTCTTCACACATTGTCTCTCTGAAATAGCTCTGTGAGGGCTTCATGTCATTTGTCACCTCCACCTACACGTACTTCCCAGGGAAGGGCACAGATAGGGACTGGCATCCCTGAAAATTCTTCATAACTGTCTAATACCAGCAGCATCTGATAACCTCTGTGGTTTCCTGCAGAAGGGAGATAACAGGCAAAACAGAGAGAGAGAGAGAGAGAAGCAAAACATCCTGAAGGTCTGAGGGGGTATGAAGCTGGAGCAGGCAAAGCCAGGGATGAAACAGGGAAGGATTGATGAATTCCAAAAAATGAGGGTTGGGGTGGATGCTACAGCAACCTTGAGGTGAGGGGAGTTGAAAACTGGAGAGGCAAGTCAGAGCAAAAATCATGCTTGGAAGCTGCTTGTGGATTAATCAACAGTCACATGTTGATTTTCTCTTAAACCCTTTTAGGTGGGCAGCTGCCTGAGGCCAACCCTGCACACACCAGGAGTAAAATCCATTTTGCCACTTAAATGCAGGGCAAATCCCATCTGAAGAAGAGATAGGCAGAGAGCAGAAAAAGCCCAGTACACACAAACCACTTTGCAACAGAATGCATTCAAATTCATCATTTCCAGTGTCAGCTGGAGATCCTTTGGTCACAGTACTGAACCTGGAATCACCACAGAGAGAAATAATGATGCTATCCAGGTATTAGACATCACATATACAGTGTCTGGATGGTTCTTCCCCAGGCTCTGGGCAGTCAGTGTCACCTGACAGAGCAAACAGTCCACCAGGTTTCTGATTATGCCAATGCAAATTTCTCCCCTCCTCAGACTGAAGTCTTTCTGCAGGCTTTTCTCAGCCTGGGCATAAACCCCTCTTCACACTAATTTATTGTGCTGTGCACTGTGAATTCACATGAAGACAGCTTCATAAAAGAACATGCAACCACTCTTATGCCTGCAATGGCATAAACAAGATTTACTGTAAACAAGGATGAGGACTGCAGGCATTAAACCAGTGGGAAGTCAGGTCTCGTGACCAAATTAGTACAACGACAGCCATTCTGAAATTTGTCTTTTCTAGCAAAATGATGAGGTAACCTGAAAGTCTCCATGACAACACAGCCCAACCTTGCATTACAAGATGCTTATGCAAGAAAGCATCTAAAAGTATAGTGCCTGGGAAAGCCTTCCAAGAAACCAACCCCACAGGGTTTCAGCTGCTTCCCCTACCTTATCCGTATTATTTTCCATGTGTTTGGGTTGTGATTTTTTTCTTTTCTGAAATTTCATATAAGACGGGAATTTTACAGAGTCTTCTGATTATATGGGTGCTTGCTATTTTAAATTGAAAAGGCATGCACAGAAATGTTGAATAACACAAAATCATCACAGAATAGTTTGGGTTGGAAGGAACCTTGAGGATCATGTAGTTGCAAGCCCCTGCCAGGGGCAGGGATGGCACTCATGGCACTCAGACCAGGCTGCTCAGGGTCCATCCAACCTGGCCTTGAGCACTTCCAGGGATGGGGCATCCACACCTCTCTGGACAGCCTGTGCCAGGGCCCTGTCATCCTCATAATGAAGAACTTTCTCCTAACACCTAACCTAAATCTGTCCTCTTAAAACCAGCCTCCCTTGTCCTATCACTATCTGCCTGTGTAAAAGATCATTCTCCCTCCTTTTTGTAAGCCCCTTTTAGTACTGGATCACAACACATTTTACTCCAGTGAGAGTATTAAAACCTCACATCTTAATATGTTTTTGTTTTTCCAGAAGAGCTGTGTTGGTTGTTAGTCCCTGCAGCGGTGGACATCAGAAACACTGCTCTTCACAGTGTATGCAATCTAAAATGTGAGCTCTCAAATTTAGATAGAACTTGCTTTAATACAAGATTATTCTATGGCAAAAGAAGGAGTGCTTTTACATGTGACCCATGGCAGGATACAGCTTTGTACATGAAGATGTCTGATGCCACTGGGGATGCACCAAGGCTCCCTGCTGGCCTGCAGCTGTTACTCCAGAGGAGACCAGGGCTCCTACAGCTCTTGTCTCATATCCAGCTCTGCAGGAATGACTAAGACAGCAGAACAATCAACACCCAACTGAGGGGCCTGAGAAATAGTGGTATCTGCCACTACCAGAGTCAGTAAATAGTCTTCAGTTGCCAGGATTTCATTGCATAAATCTTATCTAGTGCATATCCTGAATAATAAATAAAAAAAAAAAAGCACCAATTAAAAAAAAATTATCCAGGTGCTTAGTTTAGATTTCACCCCTAGGAAATGCTTGGACCTCTCCAATGCCAGGGTTCATTCTGTTGACTTCAGTGTTACAGGGAAATGGCAGAGGGTCTGAAAGAAGTGCAAGAATTTGGGGTTTGAAGCAGTCTCTTTTCCTACAGGCTGGCCAAGTTTTCCAGCAGAGCCTTCCACTAGGATCACAGAAACACAGGTGGAGCAGAATATTAAAAGATGTCTTATTAAGTTAACATGACTGGAGAATTATCATGCAAACAAAAAAGCCAGGCAGGGATTATATGAGCTTTAATACAATCTTCTATCAGAGCTGAGCAGTCTCCAATCAAACCAAGTATGGAAAATAGTACTTAATGAATCTGTAAATAAATATCAGCAGGAGAGATGGCAGGGCTAAAGAATACCTTATCAGGGAAGGTCTGATCCCCAGAGGAGAGTTAAAAGGAGCAAGGCAAGATTAGAACTGCTGGAGCATCCCAGCTCACTGATGGACACCCCAAACACCCAGGGAGGCACCCACAACCTTCCACCTTCACTCAGTGGCTCTTACCCTGCCCCTTCATCTCTGGCAGTTTCTTTGGAGTGTAACATCAGTGAACATTCAAAACATTCATCAGTTCAAACAAGCTTTGAAGTGTCTCCCTTCACACACATTTCACTGTGTTTAAACCACCACAGACACTGTTCTCCCTGACACTGCCTTTGATTAGAAGGGTGTGTACCAAGCCCAACAAACAAGAACCGTGGACATTGAAGGCTCTGTGGGAAAAGTTAGCTGAGCTCACAGCAGCAAGGAGCTCACCCAGAACAGGCAAACCTCCAAACTGCAGCCAAGCCAGATAAAGGGAATGCAAAAGCTCCACAGAGGCCAGAAGTGCAGGTGAGTCAAACAGGATGCAAAGTTTACTCATTCTGCTGCGGGGGAAGGTGAGCAGATGCTTTCCCTGGGAGCACAGTTGGTCATCCTTCTCTTGTGGGACAGCCCTCCACAATAAAAAACACTTTAATGGTCTGTTTTGGATGCCACCCATCCCTGTGCCCTCATCCTGTTCCCCTGTGAGCGCTGCTGACACAACCAGCCTGTGCAACCATCCCAGTACCTGCCCACAGTTCTGCTCCTTCTGCAAACGATTCTGCCGAGGCTGTCCCAGCATCACTCCAGGAAATTCAAATGAGCCATACAAAAACACCCTAAAAAATCTCAACAGCCAAGACAAACAACCTACACTTCCACAGACTGTATCATTACTCCTCCCTTAGTTCTTCCCTACAACAAGCTACCACTACAGCAGTCCTCCTTTTTCTAACTACTCTCTGGAATAACTTCTGCTACTCCAGAAGCAGCAGGCATACAGATAATTTTCCCATGAACAGGAAAAAAAAAAAAACCAAACAAATCTGAATAGCCTCATATTAGAAAGTCTAATTCCATTTCTATGATTAGCATAATACAACTGCATACAAACCCATAACTTACAGGGCAACTTTACACAAGCCACTGAGCTGGAAAGTCAAGCAGGGAATCAGCAAATAAACAAACAGATTACTCTTTTCATTTTGTTTGAATAATTTGTTTCAACAAGGCTTTATTACATCACGCCTCATTATGGATACTAATATACCAAGGTCCTCAAGGAAAGCTCATAGACTAACATCCCAATTTCCACATGCAGTACAAAAGAAATAATATTTTGGAAGCTTCATACAACCCTTATTTATCACTAAAATCTAACACTAGTACCTTTGTCTTAACTAGACAACTAAAACAATAGGACAGTGAGAATACAATGCCATCATCATGGGGAAGACAACACATTAATGAAGTAACAGATTATGTGGTATTCCACCTTTTTGTCAGCTTTTGACAGCTGATCTTGACACCTCACTCAAAGAGGAGTCTTCAATGCATTTCAATTACAGGGAGACAATAACCAAAATTTTGCACAATAATGAGCTAATGTCAAGACTGACAGACAGCTTGGAGATTTGAGATGTCTCCTTGCACAGAGAACAATATCGATCTGTAACATCTATTTCCAAGCCTTACTTTATCCCTTTATCCCATTCAAGTGCAAAATAACTTTTTCCTTTCTAAATCTGTCTTTCTCTACCTTCATCCTTTCCTAGTCCAAATAACTTACCAGTTTCAGCAAGCTTGCTCTTCTGGGCGGCGTCTCTTAAAAATAAAAATACGTGCCTTAGGAGGCAGAGTGCTTATAGGAGAAGCTCCACCACAATCTAGATTATGTTAAGTGGTGGGAAGGACTAAGATCCCAAACATGTGCATACATATTCATCTACACCCACAGCATCACTGGCAGCATTAGGTGAGCTCGTCCTGCTGCAGGTGCTGGCTCACGTCAAAGCATTTCGGGCTTTGTGCATCATTTTGGAGCTTGGATGTGTTTTGTTTCTTCTTCTGAAATCAGAACGATGGGGATAGCAGCTGAATAACATTTTGTTTTGAGATAACTGCATTTTGCAATAATGAGAGTCTGGTAAAACATATAAATGACCACGGTGACTGTCAGCCTGAGTTAGGTCTGGAAAAATGGCATTCAGGTGTGCTTGTTGTTTTCTTTTTCTTCTTTCTCTTATGTGGAACAGAACTATTCTGCTTTCTGTTTGTGTGTCAGACCTGAGATTTGAGAAACTGAGAGTCTAAGATCTGAAGTTGGAGCTGTAAGTGATTAATTTCTCTGGAAAGGCAAAAAAAACCCCAAACCCAAAATCAACAATGGAATTATACAGTGGGGTTTTGGTGTCTTTAGTCGGTTTTTTTTTTTTTTCATTTTCAACAACATGCAGCAGTTTTGGGAAATAAAACAAGCATCAGGGCTGCTTGTTGCACCTGAATGAGGAGAGCTGCTCTGAGTGTTTCCTGAAATCAAAGGGATATGATACCTTTTTCCAGCTCTTTCTAATTCAGAAATCTTCTGCTTAGGGATAAAAATAGCCCCGCGGTGACAGGGCTGCGTCCAGCCCTTCTCTCCAGCCCTGAAACAAGACAGCACCTGGCCAGAACCGGTGTTAATGAGGTGCTGTGAAACACCGATGCTATCAGCTGCTCTGCTCCCGGGCAATGTCACTTTTCCTCTTGCCCTCTCTGCACAGAGCCACGCAAGCGCCTCATGTCAGGACTTGCCATTTGTTGTGTTTCTCCTGCATTTTCCAATCTCAGGTGCTGAGCTTTTCCTTTCTGCTCCCTGCTGTGAGGGCAGGTCATATTTCCAAAGAAACGCATTTCAAACTTTTTTTCTTTTTCTTTTTTTAACCTTTACCTTTTTATTTTTACTCCTGAAACAATTTTCAAGTGTTCCTGTCCCCTCATTATTCTTGTCCTAGCTTTTCAAGTTTCTGTCACATAGAAGCAAATTGGTTTGTTTTTGTTTTGTTTTTTTTTTTTTTCACAAACAGAAGGACAGAGAAGACAAATTTGTCAATTTTTGTCCCCCTGGAGGATTTAATTTCTTCCTTACTATGCTCTTCTGGATCATTTCAGAGAGGGTTACCTGTGTGTACTTCCACTGGTTTAAAAAAAAAAATCCTCCTAACTTCCAACATTTATTTACTAATGTGCATTATTACCTGAATTAACTACCTCTGCTCCCTCTGTGGTGCTACGTTTCTTTTCTTCCAAGTATATTTACAGGCAGTTATCTCTACCCTAATTTCATTAAGCAAGGTCTCAGACTCCCACTTGTCTTAGTGTGTTTGCACATCCTATTCTTCACAGCTCTGTAATTGAGGGCTGAAGCACGGCTCTGCATTCACCATGACACCTGGGAAAGAGTGTGGAAGAGCTCTCCCTCTTCAGGAAAGCCACCACACAGTCTCCTTCTCATGTTCTTGATCCTTCAGCAGGCACAGCCCAGACCCACAACATCTGCTTTCAAAGGAAAGTACATCACAGGTGCTCTGTATCCCACAGCTGCAGGGCCACAGTAATTCCAGTCACAGTAATTCCCAAATCAGCTGGTGACAGCTCCATACTCCAACCCAGGCAGCATCTTTTTATTGGGAATACACCTAGATAGTTTCAAACCTTCACCTATGTAACAGAACTTGAATCACAGACTCAGGATCCCAGAATGGTTTGGGTTGGAAGGGAGCTCCAGGATCACCTTGTTCAGATCCCCTGACAGGGGCAGGGACACCTTTCATGGACCAGTTTGCTCAGAGCTCCATCCAGCCTGGCCTTGAGAGCTTCCAGGTGTTTGTGTAAATGAAGTGATGGATTAAACACTTGTTTCAAAAGTAATTCCTGAGTCATGGGCTTTACCTAGGATTTTATCAGTCATGTGGGAGCAGAGCCAGTAAGGAAATAAACAGTTAAATCATCTGCTCTGCTTAAGATTTTGGTTGATTTTGGTGTGGGCACTGCTATGGAGTGTAACTCTGTGTCAGAGGAGATCCCTACACACAAAAACAAATAACCAGGACACTCACATTTCTGCTCCTGGAGAAGCCTGAGGTTTAGCAAAGTGCAATGAGCAGATGAGGCAATGAGAGCCAACACCTAAACTGGAGACAAGCTCAGCCTCAGTGTTGCTGTCAGTCAGCACCTACATCCCTTCCAACCAAATGAGCCAGACGAGTGAGAATCATGAAGATTAAAGTGAAGCAGCATGCAAATACATGCAGTAGCTCACAGGATGAATGTTACAGCAGTTGCTGTTCATGGGAAAAAGGTTTTCCATGTGAGATGCAAGTGTTCCATTTTTTAAAGGACATTGCAGACTACTCTAAATTCTAACCCTGAAAGGCTGCAATTTAGTGTTTAAGTAAGCAGATGGCTGGGACAGGATGTGGTAAAATAATATAGGATAATGAATGCTCTGGAGAAGATTCTTCCTTTCTCATGTGTCCAGATAGTTGTTAAAAGAAATTAAGAGGTGAAGAATGAAAGGCAGATCAAAGTAATGTCATTTTTAATTCACCCATGTGATTAAACTGTAATTAATTGCTGTAGGATGGGGATGAGGACAAAAATGGCAGAATTTTAAGTGGGACAGAACATCTACATAGATATCAAAAGCATCCACAGTTATTTTTATTGATGATTAAAATTTTTAATTAAAATAATTTATCCTGTCAAAATATTAAGAAAGGATGCTAAATATCATGCTGTAGGGCTTAAGAGAATTTCAAAATATTACAGGCTCTGGAAAAGTCCCAGCTCACAGAGCCAAATATTCACCTCTTTTAACTATTAATTCTAGCATTTCCATCCAACCCCATGGTTTCAAGTGAATGGGGCTGGGCCTCAGCTTCTCTGGGGCTGTCTGAACCCCAAACCATGCTGTCCTTGTGCCCAGAGTATCCAAGAACTGCAGGTGCTCAGGGCACATTGCTACTTACTACTTAAAAACACATTTCCATGAGCAATTGTATATGCCTATTTGTCAGCCCAAAGCCCAGAGTAGAAGATAAACTATACCCAATTATTTCCTGTTGGCCTCTCAGATAGAAAAATTTCTAGCTTTTTAAAAATAGCTTCTCTTCAAAACTTCTCACCTTCCTGGTTTCCCATTAGCTTGCTACTGACTTGGTTTAAAAAAAAAAAAAAATCAAAGAAGCTTACCATGGAGACATGGCTGTATATAGAACAAGTGTGACGTGTGGAAACCAAGGACTCAATGCAGAGATATTCTCTTTTTTTGGATCAGTTCATGGGAACTCCAGAAGTGGTTTCTGTCTCACATGTATCTTTGACCAGGTGATGTAACTTCACTGTACATCTTAATATCCTCAGCTAAATGCTGAGGCTAATGACTTTAACATTCAGATCAATAATATCTTCAAACAGATTGGAGTCAATTTAGAGCAGGGCAAATTAATGCACTGAATCCCTGAGGAGCCACCTTGTAGCTCTTCAAAACAGGTTCCAGCACAGGGATTGTGCACAGCCTGCCTCGATCGTGCTGCTCTGGTCTGATTCTGGGGAACTGCTCCCAGGCAAGACAGAATAAACCTCCTCCCTCTTTAATTTGACTCGTTAGGCTTCCAATTAGCACAGGGTGACAGGCACACCAGTATGGTGAGAAATCAATTGTTCACTCAAAGGTAGAGCTAAAACTAATCTCCTTCTAGGACTAAAAAAGATTCATGCAACTTTGTTACTGCAAAAATTAGAAACCTGAGTAAAACGCACAAACTTGAACACAGCAAACTTGAGTTATTGAACATTAAGTAGATTCATTTTCTACCTGCTATTAGATTAAACATTATAAAGATCTAACTTTATTTTCAAATGAAATGTTTTTTAGTATGGCTGTTTAATTAGTTTTGTCATTTTCTTCTGCCTATCTTGTGGATTTGAGCCTACAGCGGAAGCAAGTAAGAGAGAGCTAAAATCATATTTATCTCTGACATTGCAGTGTGGGGGAATGCAGCAGGTTACACTGCAGCACTAGAATTAATCCAGAATGACTCTTGGACCACACACGGCTTCCTCTTGTTTACCTTTTCAGTTTTTCTCTTTTAAAATTGTCACTGCAGTTGACTCACCCACCATTAGTTACACAAGATCCATTTTGATGGCTAAGGTGTGCCTAACATATGATTAACTGGAAGCTGTTGCTACCCTCATCCAGCTGTATTTTCCAACAGCTAATTCCTTCCTCCTGCAGGAGCTCAGGATACAAAACCAATCTCTGATGCCTTCCCTTTGCACATGAAGACTACAGACTGTTCCCTCTGTACTGCAGGTGCAGTCACGTGTATTTACACACACGAGTGTCAGAGCAACCACATCAGTGCCAGAAACCTCCTGCAGACTCATCCAAAAGCAGCACTGGATTGACCTTTCCCAGGGTTCAGAGTGCTGCCTTGGGCTGAACAGACCAGGTGTTTTCTTCCAGCTACCTACACATTCCAGTGTTTTGTTGGACATAAGGTGCATATAATTCCCAGCAACGTGCTCTGTGCTTGCACAGGCTGTGCTGTGAGTCAAGAAGATTTCAGGATGAGAGCCCTCCAAATCACGAGCTGCATGTTCCTTCTTTTGCTCCTGTTTTATCCATGATGCCCCAGAAATAACAGGCGTGGGTCCAGGCACTTCAGTCACTGCATCCTTTGTATCCTGTGTACAGGTTTTTGCTTTGAGGGGTCAGTAGCTGGAGGTCTAAATGATATCTAACCCAGAGAGGACACAAAAGTTAGCAGCTCCTCTTCCAGTGTTCCCAAGGAGGTTTTCATGGAGAAAACACAAGGGAAACATAAGCACTTCAAACTGTATTATCTGGCTCCAGACTGTACCCAGGCTCCTTACAAAGGACAGCTGGAGCAGTCACAGTGATGTCTTTCATTCAAAAATTCAATGAATAAACTATTCACAATCACATGGCAGACTCTGAAGATTAGTTCCCTTGCCCTGCTTCTATTGATCTTAATCCCCATCTCCTCAACTCAGTTTGCCCAAAGGGTTTTTGTTCCATGAAATACTGAGAGCAGCTTTGGAAGTGGTGTGCACCTCATGTTGAAGTTGGACTTTTGGAGACAGAGTCTAAAAAGTATTATGTGCACCTAGTGACTACACAGAACTCCCTTCACCTTCCCCCAGCATTTGATTAATTTATATTTTCTCCCTTAGGTGCTCAGTGAAACAAAGGATGGAAAGGTTTTCCCTTCTTTGTCCCAAGGGGACATTTACCATTAAGCAAAACGATCACACTCACTCTCTTTTAACTTAAAGAATTTATTGCTATTTAAATAAAAGTGAAACTGCTTCAATAAACTACAGGAGGGGAGCTACTCCACAGTGCATTTGTGAGCCATACCAGGTGTTTAAGCTCTTTGCCTCAGATTTGGAGGTCTGATTCTATGTTCTCTTTAGGCAGAAGAAGGAGTTAAATCTCTCAAACCTCTGTGACTGCTCTAACTACTGATGTGTTGGATGAAGGGATGTTATAACATCTTTATGTGACCTGCTCCAGGACAGATTTGTAAAGGATACTCCAAGCCTTTCTACCAAACTGAGTGATGCAAGGAGATGATCACCATGAGAGATTGTTGATTTGGTTAAACTTGTAAGTAAATGAGGATTTACAAAGCTGGGACACTTCTAAACACATTCAAGAGAAGAGTAGTGAGTGCCTTAAGAATTTACCTCCTGAAACTCAACCCTGTCTGCAACCCTGGTACTTCCAGAGTAAGGCAGCTGAGCAGAGATTTACTGAGCAGGCACAGCAAAGCAAGCAGGTAGCAAGGCTTACTTACCAAAGTGCTCCTGTTCCCTTGTCTCTGCTCACCATTGGTTTTCCAGAGCTGGTTTCTGCCTTTGTGGTTTATTTCAAGCAGGCATATGCTGTTAACAGATACAGGTCTCTGCACTACTTGCCTTAAATCTGAGGAGAGTGAAAATACTGTTCTAACACAAAGAACAACATGCTACTGCCCATTTGATGTGGTATTTACTGGCTACTTATTCCATGTGACTGTCCTGGGATAGTGGGAATGAAAGCAGCTTCTCAGCTGTGCACCAGAAAAGCTGGATATGGTGTTAAGAAGTATGCTTTACTGAGGGTTTATCCCACAAGGCTGATTATCATTCATTTTTCATAATGATCCCAGCTAAACTTATGATCTAACATTGATCAGATTGTCCTTTCCATCCTGCCTCTGACGAAGAGCTGCACTCAGCTGGTTCTTACTTGGGGTTGTTACCTTTTAATTTTAGCCAGGAGGGAAATTCTTCTTCCTATATATGTTCTTTCTTCAAGAAAATTCTCTCAAACGGTATTTCCACTACCTTGGCTGTGCACACAGGTAAAAATCTCCCTCTCTTCATCTCCTTTCTGCTCTTTGGCTACCACAGATTCCCTTTTGCACATTTACCCAGCTACAGCTAATCCGATCACATTGCTCTCACTGAGCTCCCTTTGATCACTTAATCTTCCTCTACACACCAGAAACAAGATCTTTTAAGCAGACTGATAATTTATACCCCACCCCATTTAACTGTCTCATTAACATCTCAAAACCAAAACAGTTTCTGCTGTCCTTCCTGCAGACTTAACACCAAGGCATTGATTGAAGCACAGCCTTGCTCCCAGCTTTCCTGCAAGTGATGGCATCCTCCTCTTGCTCTGCACCATGAGCAGGATGCTGCAAGAGCTGGGATCCAGCTTTGCTGCTCCTCCTCAGTGGTGCCCAGGTGCCATCAGATCCCATTCAAACACTGGCAGAGCTGTAATCAATCACACAGGGGTTGATAATCCCAATTTACCTAACTCCTCAAATTTACCTAACTTTGTGGTTCTTACCAAGGACCAATCCAAAGAGATAAAGCTGAATGTTTTGTTTGAAAGGTTGCCAGTCTCATTATGGTTTTTCTCCCTTTATAAGTTGCTCCAGTGACTCCATATGCGTTAGAAAATATGTGATTTTAAGAATCTGACTGGATCTCTGTGAGCTATTAGAGTATCTTTTATACCAAGGCTTCAAATGAACAAACTTTGCCTTCTTTATCAGATGAACACTTCCAGTCCACAGCCAATGTCTTTATGTCTGGGATTAATATGTGAGCTCTGAAAAAAATATTACCCACAGTAAATATTGAGGTCCAGGCTCTATCCAGCAAGTAGAAAAAACAAGGATCTATTCTCCCTGTAAGGAGCCTGTGCAGCCAGTGGGGAGAGCCAAGGTCCTCCAGACCTCAGGATGGGATAAATTCCTCTACAGAAGGTTCTGTCTCTCTATAGAAGAAACATTTGCCAAACAGACACATGCAGTGGCTGAAGGTAAGTATCTGAAATCTAGCAGTATGACTCTGGACTTTTCAGCGAGTCATTAATTTTTACAGTTGAGATTCAAGGATATAAACTTCTGTAAATTCACGAACCATGATAAAATTCTATTTTGGATTGTGAATATAACCATTTCTGATTTCTTCCTTTTCTTCTCAGCAGGAAGCTTTTGCACTGGAATGCCTGCATAAACTTTTTTCCCCCCATTTTCTCTTCTTTTATGTATTTTTGTTTCGGGTATCATGAACAAACTTTGAATTAATTAGTTTTTCCAGAGTTTTACTTTAAAATCCATTTGCTATGCAGTGCACATCTTTAAAAGGCACTTCAGGGATATCTTCTTGCTTTGCTGTTACACCTTTATAGTGTTGAATAAATCAATAAGGATCTCCTTTGATGGTTTTCATGTTAAACTTCCTGCATGATTACACCTAAAAGGGAAGGAAATGCTTCCAGGGGAAGCAATGTGCTATGGCCCTACAAGACTCAGATTTAGAGCTGGGGCTTCTTCCCATGTCTAGCAATTTTTGTTTGTAGGCTGATACTTTTCCATGAAAAAGATGATTGCAGATATAAACAAGTGATGTGAAGAAATAGCACACAGATGATTTTCCTCACTCCAGTGCATCCTATTGAGATAGAAATTAATGAGTAAGTGAGGTCATGGTTTAAATATGGTTCAGATTAGTCATGAGCTAAATCTGTTCCTAAGAAAAAACTTCCCAGTGGCCTGTGTAAAAGATACCTGATGTTCACCCAGACCTCCTAAAGAGGCTTAATTACCACCTTTTTTGTGTTTGTTTTTTTTTTTTTTTCTTTTCTTAAATGATAGGTAGGAAGAAGGACTGCTGCTTCTCAGTACACATTTCCCCTGTGACAGCTGATGTGCTGTAACCTCCCCATAGCAGAGCAGGGCTTGTCATTGCCTCTCAGGAACATGAATTGCCACAGAATTAATGCAAAAGACCACCCAAAAAAAAAAAAAAAGTTGCCCTGTTTGGCTGAACCTGAAGTAACACCATCATTTTCATTGTAGATATCCCTGAAATATTTTAGTCTTGAGTTGCCACCATGGAAAAAGCAAAAATTATTACTTCCTTGGAGTGTTACTTTGTTTTCTGCTTTTTCCTCTGTGTTAACCACCTTGATCTGTGTGCTGCTTTTGGAAGGAGGATTGGGTTGGGGGAGAACAAATGGACATGTGTTTTCTCAGTTCCACTCTCTTTGATACAGCCTCATTCCCTGCCCTAACAAATGTTCTCTGCTGAGTCCTGTTTACTCCAGCATTCTGGTCTTCCCTGTTAGAGATGTCAAAGCAGAAGTGAAGGTAGTGCAGCCAATCTTGTTAGGAGAAGAGTCAAGCACAGGGAAGGATGAGAAGAGAAGAGGAGGATGAGAGAGAAGTCAGTGAGATTGGGGAAGAGCTCCTCCAACCAATCTCAGCTGACACCAAAGAAAGGCAACAGAGCTGGGGAAGGGTCTGGAGCACAAGACTGATGAGGAGCAGCTGAGGGAGCTGGGGATGATTATTTTGGAGAAAAGGAGACTCAGGATAGACTTTCTTGCTCTCTCAAACTCCCTGAAAGGAGGTTGTAGCCAGTGGGGGTTGGCCTCTTATCCCAAGTAAGAATCAATAGGACAAGAGGAAACAGCCTCAAGTTGTGCCAGGGGAGGTTTGGATTGGATATTAGGGAAAATTTCTTTACCAAAAAGTTGTCAAGCACTGGAACAAGCTGTCAATGGAAATAATGGAATCACCAACCCTCAAGATATTTAAAAGATGTATAGATGTGATCCTTGGGGACATGGTTTAGTTTTGAATTGGCATTGCTGGGACAATAGTTGGACTCAATTATATTAAAGATCCTTTTCAAACTAAATGATTCTATGAATCAAAGTACATTAAATCCAGTGGGGCTGCTCCAGATCAGCACAGGTTTTAATCAGGCTGCCCCAGTGTGTCCTATGGAGTGCAGGCTCCCACGTACAGCCAGCTGTGCACCTGAATGCTGCAATGAAGCTCCTGAGAGCTGATGTTTGAGCAGGGTCCATCTTCATTCTGCTCACAGCTGTCATTAGCATCTCCAGGCTTACTCACAGCATACCCACAGTCCCAGGCTCTGCTTGTGAAACTAATGACATGCTAATCAACACTGTTCTGTGGATGTTGTTCAGCATGCCTGGCAGGGCTATATATTTGAAAAAAGCAACATGTTGGAGAAGGAAAACACCTTACATAACTTCCTCTTCTGATGTTCCACTCGTACCTGTTTTGAAGAATGTAGGGAGCTGAATGCTTCTGTATGCAGCATTCACTTATGAAAGGATAGTTTTGACCCAATCTTGCTAATGATGTCTGCCATGCCAGTGTTTTGCTCAGACTCAAACAAATTGAAATACTGAAGTTTTAAAATAGCTTTAAAATAAAGCAGCAACTGTAGCACAGGTGGCAAAAGGCCTGCAAGGAATGAAATGGGGAGGAAGTGTAGAGACTTAGCTCACACAATGAAGGGAAGGTGAGGTTGAGGGAAAATTAAAATCTGAGACAATTTTTCAAGAGAAAATTAGATAAGGGCAAAAGCAATCTGTTCCAGGCTGCCCTGAAATATATTCCAGAAAGTTTTTGCCTTATAGTTGGGTGAGGAAACTTTGATAAAAGGGATAATTTTCCACTGAAAGCTATTTAATCATCAAAAGGCACCAAACCAAACTCCCAGGCTACTCTTGGTGCTGAGCGAGCTGTTCTTATTGCTGAGCACTCAAAGGAATTTAGCAAATGTCCTCAACAGAATTGTGTAGGATCAATACCCTCAAGCAAGCAAGTGCTTCTAGAGAAGGAAAACACATCCAACTCTTAAAAAATACCAGGAGTATCTCTGGTCCTCCACAGCTGGAAGTATGGAAACTTTATCAGATTGAAGATGAAGGATTTGGACTAGTAAAAAACCCACCTCCTCCAATATGAAGACCAAAGCAATACATAAAACATAGAGGATGTCTTCTTCAGATATTATGACCCACATAAGGGGATCAGGGTGAAAAACCCACCTTCAGAGGGGAAAAATGAAGTTCTAGGAGGCTGTACTTGGTGAGATGGAAGAGGTCCTCTAGTTTCAGCTGCTAACACTGTTAATGGGATTTCCTTTGGAAACTCTTATTATACATATATATATATTTACAGGAAACAGTGAACTCAAATGATTTAACAAGGTCTTCTCTGCTGAGACAGATCAAAGGGAAAGGCTCAGTACCCATCAAGGGAGTGGCTAAGAGATGCCAATCTTGTGTTCCCAGATTTTTTATGTTTCTATTTTTCTGTGCAGCAGAAGTCTTAAACGATTAGTCAGAAATAGGAAAGAAATGCAGTGGGGAGCCTGGCCCCTGCGCTGATGGATGCAGCTGAGCTGTAGCACAGGGAGGAGAGATCTCCATGTTCCCAGGGAGGGAACAGTATAAGCTTCCTCTGTAAATGGTTCTAATTATGTTCTAATTACTGTACCTGGAGGAAATCCTTCAGATGCTTTGCACTGAGGTCTCACCTGAAAATGTTGATGAACAGCTGCAAATTGTTGTCAGTCATTAGGCTACCGATGAAAAGGTCACCAGCCAGCTCAGCACCATCACTTTAACAGCTCCTTGGCTTCCTTAGCTGACTTTTCTTTGTTCTGCAGTTTGTGTGCAGTCTAGACATGGGATTAGGTCAGCATCTCCCTCTGAGAGGAGAGGCTGAGGCAGGCTAAGGTGCTTCATACAGGGGTCTTTAAATAGGATAAGACTGGTGAGGCCCTGGCACAGGCTGCCTGGAAAAGCTGTGGATACCCCATCCCTGGAAGTGTTCTGGTTGGATGAGGTTTTTCCCAGCCTCATCTAGTGGAAGTTGTCCCTGCCCATGGCAGGGGCTTGGAACAAGGTGATCTTTATCGTCCCTTCCAACCCAAGCCCCTCTATGATTCTGTGGTGACACACTGAGCATGAGCTTAAACAGATGACAGCTGAATTTGTGGGTTCAGCTGGGACATCACCTGCTCTGCCATCTTTTCCACAGAGGTGTTCATTTGGGTTAGGATGGAGACCAGACAAGTAGAACCTGTAAAGTTAAAGTGCCCATCATGAGCTCTGAGTCCCCTGGCTCTCTGCCATGGCAGCTTTGTTGCTCAATTTTTACTTCCATTAATAATAAATATAAATTAATAAATATAAATAATATATAAATAATAAATACAAAAATAATTTTACTCCCGTCATAATATTTGATGAAAAATCCTGAATTAGGCAGTTTTTCACCCATTTTGCTGCCACATATATGAAAGATAGGAAATCACAGCAGAGCTTCTTGACTCAGTGCAGTGTATGTTAAATGACTTTGATCTAGGAAAAGGAGCTAAGATGAAGACATATCCTGAGGTCAAGCTGTAGCACTGGTGGTACAGAATCAGTTCTAAACCAACCCTCCAATCTTTGATTTATCCACGAGAGAATATTTAATAAAATCATTTGGCTGTGAAAAAAAAAAATTCAGAAGTGTCAAATATTACTTTTCATGTTGCTGTGGGACTTGTGTCTAGTATGAGCCTTTAGTCTTTTATTTGCATGGCAAAGAGACACAAGATGTGTTGGTGGAATATTCATGGATGTTCTGGTTTTTCAGGAACATGTTTCTGCTACTGCTTCTGGAAGACCTGCTATGGCTCATGTCACATGGATTCATCAATGCTAAAACATTCCACTTGGCAAGGAGCTCTGGAAGACCGTCATGCTGGAGAGCTGGAGGAGTAACTTTCTGTGTCTTTCCAGCTAAGTGTACCTACAAACATGATTAAATCTATTTGCTGAAGGCCTAGAGACATCAGATTGGTGTAGCACTGAAAATACTCTCTAGGTTGTGTAACTGAATTCTGACAGAATAAATGTCTTGAAGATAGGAAATAAACATACAGTGGAATAATGGATTTTTTAAAAACTAGTTATGCACATTCCAGTGCAAAAATGTTCATTAAAAGTAGAGCACAGTCTTGGCATCATTATTGTTCTTTCATTTGTGAGAAGAACAGCCCATGGACTATTCAAAAGAAATTACCATAGAAAACAAATAATTTTTTAGTCTTCAGCATTGGTTGACTTCTGTCAACCTAGGTTTTGTTCAGCTATGAAAATATTTAAACCATCTCTAAGTGTCACTGGGAAGATTTTTCTGCCCACTGAAGGTCTACAGTGGATGGATCATAAGGACAAGCTGGTGAGGCTGCACTGTGCAGTGCACACACCATTGCAGGCTGCACCACCCTCCCCAGTCCATCACTAGGAAACACCCATTTTTCTGCACCAGAGGTGAAAAGGATCAGAAAAGAAGCAGAAACAGAAATCAACCTCTTTTTATACCTCCACACACCCATTCAGCAGCACCACCATGGACTTGATTCTGGGAACACAGAGAGAGGACAGGAAAATCCACATAAGGGTAATCACTGGGTGGTTCAGCCTTCAGAACCGGAAAAACAACCTAGCATCAGGTTTTTAAAGAGGAAGGGAAGCAGAAAGCCACACACAGGGCATCTTCCAGTGCACCAGAACCTTTGGCTGGTCAGTCTGCACAACACCAACCGCGCATGCAGGAGCACTGAGCCATGATGAGCATCCTTACAGAGACAACAAAACCCTACAGCATTCATATAAAATCATGTGTAAACAGAAAGACCTGGGAAGTCAGGGGAGAGCATGAAGCAGGAAGACAAAGAGCAGCAGTAATTGCTTTGATACCCCAAGGACTGGGCAGCAGCTGGCACCGCTGGCGCCCCGGGCGTTCCCTGCCGGATTGAGCGGCAGAGCTCGGAGACGGGATTCTGCTCCAGGAGGTAACTTCACACTGATGAAGGGCATTTCCTCTGAAGCAAAAACCTTGCTGTGTACTCTGTGGTTTTGTTCAAATAACAACAAAGTGGCTTTAGATATACTCCAGGGTAGCTGACAAGAGTTTGACCTGACTTGAACAAAACTATGTCTTAATAGAGGGGAAGGGATGCTCTTCACAAGGAGGGAGAGCTCACTGTGCCTGTGTTTGTACAGCTGTTAAGGCAAGAGCAGGGTTCCTGATCTATGACCAGGGCTCCTGAGCATTGCAAAATACTAATTATAAAATCCACCTATGTGACAACATAAGTCTAAAAACACAAGATGAAGCCCTTCTCAGTAACTTCCTCACATTTGGAATGAGCCACAGACAGTCTGAAATAGAAAACTGTAAAGGTCCTGCAAAGCTGTCTGAAGTCAAGTTTTGGGTAAGTCCTACAGGGCTTGCAGAAATATTAGGTAAGATTTGTTGTAATTCGGCAAAGTAATTGCTTATGCTTTGCTGTGTTGTAGCAACTAGTTAATAAAATTAATCGATTTATTTTCAAAACACTAAGAAAGAAATGTAGATTGGCCCAAAATTCACTCTGGCTGTAAACATGATGGGGAGATAAGTGGATGAGTTGCTCAGAGCTGTGCTGTTTCCCAGCCTCTGATCTGTAGTCTATACAAGACCCTGCATAGGACCATTGCCAGCTGAAGGGAGCACCAAGTGTTGTGTGGCTATGGAGAGTCTGCAAGAGGTTTTGTCAAGACTTTTTAATGTTTTGTTGTTGATGATCTTTTTTCTGTGTGGTAGTGGGTTTTCTAGTGTTTTATATTATTGTTGAATGTTTTATATTACTGTTGGTATTTCCCTAAAACCTCCCTTATTCTGTAATCCCTGATGGTTTGCCCCGAACCCCTCCTTNCTGGACCCGAATAAACATCCTCTGTCCTGCACCCGAAGCTGCCCGTCTCTCTCCCTTCGAATTACTCCGTCTCCTCGACGCTGCACTTATTGCCGCTGTCCTGCGCTCTCTGCGAGGGAGCGCGGGCTGCACCGACTCCCCCGAAACCCCGATCGGGCGGGACGGGGAGCGGCCACACTCGGTGCGCTGCCCCGGAGAGCTGGCCGGAGCCCGAGTGGACACCGGGGCGGCGCGTCATTTCTGTTTTGCTTTTAATGAAAACCACAATTCTAAAAGTTATTTTCTCTTCCATCTGTCCCTTATTTTATGAAGAATTGAGGTTATGACATAGATATTCTCAAGTTTAGGAATTTGTTTCTGTTGCATGTTATACAAGGGCATCCTTTGAGCCTTATTTTGTTTTTCTTGTGGGGGGAAAAAAAGCTGCTCCTATCATTCTTTCCAAAAAGTAGTTTCCTTCAGTAAAAATAGTCCTCTACTACTTGCTCTGTTTCAATCTGCTTTGTTGCCTGCCCACTCCAACTGTCCTTCCAGTCTGATGTCTCTTGGTACCTGGAGTCCTTGGACTTTGCCCTCAGATTTGTTGGCTCACAGCCCTGCACTGTTGGCTTTAGCCAGAATCTCCTTTCCTTCATCGTGGTCCCTGCACAAAAAGCAGCCCTGAACACAAGCCACAGGCTTTCTGTTGTCATCACTCATTCTCTGTCAACACCTTCTACTGTCAACACCCTTTATCTCCAGTTTTCCAGAGATAGGAGGGATGGGATTGAATTCCAGATTCAAGTACCTACATATAGATGTCAACATGTAGGTGTCCAACTTTCCCTGAAGTCAACAGAGATTTGGCCAATCAGTCAATCAAGCCTGGAGAAGAGTTCATCTCCCCTCTCCTCTAGGTCTGTGCATGTTAATCCTTACCTGATGAACCTGCACGTGACTGATGTGGATGTTGACACCCAGGAAGACCTTGGGTCCTGTGATACTCCTGTGATAGGGTCAAGGGAGGGAAAGTTCTGCTCAATGTGTGGGAGCTGCAGCTGCCACCCCTGTTTATGGTGGTGCTGGGAGAGCTCCCATATCTTGGGAGATTTTTGCTTCTACTGTGTTTTCCAAAATTTACAAACTTGGAGATCTGTTTCCAGCCAGCCAAAAAACACATCTGTGGCATTAATATTCACAACTGCATTTTCAGGTACTCTGTGCATTAGAGCCCCATGAGGAAATAAAATAGGTTGGCATCTTTCTTTCACATGGTAAAAAAAAAATTTTTCTTCGCTTCTCAGGTTTTAGAATGACTGAAATAGTAAAACACAGAGAGACACATACACACCCTTCAGTTTTAGGCACACACCCAATATAAAAATTCAGCCAGGATAATTAAAATTTGGCAAAGTTACAAGTAACAGAAATGAAGACAAGTCTTGCATAATCTTAACCCTATCTGGCTCGACTAGCTCAATTATGATGATAAAAACTTTCCTTCAATCTACCGCACACAGTTCTTTCTCCTTCTCTATGTTTTCACTGACTTCTCAAGGAGAGAGAAGTTCTTTGTTCTTATCCCTTATTGTTAAAAGCAAAAAAAAAAAGGCTTTTCTTGCCTAAAGAAATGAAAAGTCAGTCTTCTCTCTGCTCTGGCAGTGTAATTCCACTCATTCCATCTGACCTCCTCTTAGGTTACCCACATGACTGCTTCTCAAATCCTTGCCTCTTTCAGAGATTTCCATGTGATCTGTATTGGTTTCTTTTATGCTTTTACTTCCCCATCACCTGTTCATTCCTAATTACCTAGATATTTTTTTCATGCTCTACATTGATAATACTTTTTTAGGTCAGAGATCACTGTTCTGTTCTGCTCCCACAGCTTTCCAATGCAATCCCTGCACAAGACTCATCTTCTAAATGCCAGTGCACAGATACCAATAAAAGACAAGAAAGACATGTACAGCTAATGGCTACAAGCAGATCTTAGCAGAAGTTTCAGCTAAGACATTCCAGCCATCAAAAATGTGTTATTCTCCCTATTAATCCCTAGGTCAAAACACAGTTTTCTAACCTTTGCAATTAAAATGAAGCCAGACCTGATAATGAATCACCGAATCTCTCTACAGAAACTAATCACCTCTCACAGAGCACCTCTTCTCATTGACATTCCCCTTGGCTCGGGAGTGACTCACCAGCTGCTGAGCTATGAACTTTGAAATGTTTACTTTCCCACTGAACAATCTGGCCTCTGTTTCTAACAAAGAGTGAGGACAAGGCAGAGACCAACCACTCCCTGCCAGAAATCTCACCCTCAAATATCACAACAATCTGATAAAACAATTCTAAAGTTTTTACACAGTACATTGAAAACCATTATTAATTAATCACTTTCAAGGTTCCTATACATGGAAATAAACAGAAGAGATGGTACTCTGCTCTGCCTACAGGATTTTATAATCAGAGTCAAAATCAGCAAAGATTTCTGCTTTTGCCTCAGTTTTCTGCTCTCCAAGTGTGTGTGGGACAGGACCTGCTCTGGGCTCAACCTTCTAGCAACAAGTGCGTGAATTATGGTCAGAGACCTCAGTTCTGTAGCTGAAAATACAGAGCATGGGTCAAAACAGTGAGTGTCATAATTTGTGTCTCCAGCAAAAAGGGAGAAAAAGAGAGAAAAATATGCTGGAGTAAAGAAGAGTAAGGGCTGTTTGGTTTTGATTGATTTCTCATGGATTTATGGAAGTATCAAATTTAAGCAGCTTTTGAGATGAGAGAAGTTGATGAACATTATTATTAAGTCATACATAGACATTTCAAAAATGGTATACTTTCTGGAGACAATATTTTAAGTAGGCTTAAATATCCTAAGTGACCACATTTTTCACCTATTGATTCCAGTCGCTTCCAATCCAAACTATTCCATGATTCTATGGTTTTGGGAAATGTCTGAGATTAGACTGAACTTTCAAGCAGAAACCTGTTTGATGCAACAGTAGAGGCTGGCTGTAAATTTTTATAAGCTCTGGTCTAAACAGAAATGGCACATCCTGAATCCTCCTATCACAGTAAAGGCATATGGAAAAGGACCACCAGAGAAGAGGCTGATCACTTTCTGTAGTTCTGTACCAAGACCATTCAGACTGAGAAAACTGAGGGCTCCCAGTCTAGAAAGGAGACTTATACCTGAAAAGAATGAGTGTTTTTGAGAAGAAGTTGGGCACCTGGAAAGCAGAAGGTGAAGATCCTGACTGGAGAAAAGACCCTGAGAGTGGAGGGAGGCCTTGGAAGTGGGACAGATGCATGAGGACAAGTCCAGGGGGACACTCAGGGACCTCAGGACCAATGCCCAAGGGTTGTACATGTGAGCACCAGCTCAGTGCAGACTGACATGACTTCCTTCCCAAACATCCCTCCCTGCAGGGAAGGGAAGATGAATCCTGATGAATGCAAACACTGTGTGGCTAAGTTCATGTGTGAGTCTGAGATAATGAAGTAGGGTAAAAAATTCCTGCCTCCATGGTTCTTAGTTAGATTCCAACAACAAGAGGCACTACAGGTTATGGTGCACTTCATCTCACCCCCAGCAAACTCTCACAAGGTTCATATATCCACCCCTAAAAATGTTACTATGCCTCTATATTTGGGGTTATTTCAACACAAATTAAGAGACCAGAGAAAATTTCCCAAAAAAAGTGGACATATTAGATAGAGTGCAAGGCATGTGTAAGATACACATTCCAAACATTGCCATGATGATTCTCCTTATTATCCCTCAGTGTCTACCCTAAAAGGATCTTGTAATCCATCTCTGGCAGACCTGGGCTCCTGTGGGATGTCAGTGACACTCTCTGTGTGTGCTTGCCCGGGGTGCAAGACTTAAGTCTGCAAGAAACATGTCTGGGATCTAACCTGACAGCTCCCATGTCATCCCATAAATAATGGACTGATCTGAATGACAGATGCTGGCGCAGCTTAATCTCTTTGGGAAAAGGTATTCCCTGCACTACTAAGGATAGCATGCAAACCCCTGCAATTCTGAGTGGGAAACACTGAAAACTCACATCCTTATTCTTGTCTCAGCTTTGAAAAAGATCCCTTCATCATTGCTTAAGTTTTAGGGCCCTTTTTTTTATTCTCTTCCCCTGGCAGTCTGGCTGGCACACAAGTGCAGTGTTGCTTTGCACCCAGGGAAGATCACAGCGTTGTAATGTCCTTGTTCTCCAGATCTGTCCAACAGTACTTTGGTACTCTGGGTAAGGCATCCCATGAGACAGAGCAAAATGCTTCTTTATCAATGATTAGAGTCAGCCAGGACTCACAGTCTGAGATGCAGACTGTTGACTTTCTGCTTGGGAACCTTTTCCTCAGCATTATACTTAAATGCATTAAAGCTAAGGGACTCAGCTTTTGGGTACCTTACTTATAGTTTTTTTTTTGTTGTTGTTTGTTTGGTTTTTTTTTGGGTTTTTTTTTGTTGGTTTGTTTTTTGTTATTCATTGACAAAGCAAAGTATTAAGCTTAACTTTCTAAGGCATTACACAGTTTTTTCTTCATTATTGGTCTTTGTGGCTAGCAGCTCTGAATTTTTGAAATGATGGTCAGTGCTGCATCCTCTATTGATCCCCCCAGCAAAAAGCCTCATGTGCAACCTGGTACATGGCTGTAAGTGGCTTAAGCTAAAGTCATTATACCAAAGTTTACAGTGTGCTTATAAACCTGAACCATGAAATGTTTGCCAGCTATAAATAGAAAACTGTCAACCAGATAAAAGCAATCTTTTCTTAAAATGCTTTCTGGTGCTCACGGACAAGTTCCAGAGTCATTATATAAAAAATGGATAAAAAATACTGCTGCTAACCAAAGGATTTAAACTTCTTCAATAACTTGCACATGATCTTACTGACTTGGCTCTTTTTTGTTGTTATTCTAGAGATGTTGATAAAAACAGTCAGCAGCCAGAAAAATCTGTATGAAATGAGATGCTGCTGTGGGCCAGCATACAGAATCTAGTCTACCCTGAGACTCCTTTGATGGGCGAGTGAACAGAGCTAAATCAAGCAGCTGTGTAATGTCATTGCCTTGTCTCCCTCTGTACCTAATTCAGCACATCACTCCTCTCCCTTAGTAAAGAGTAAAAGAGTAATAAAAGCATCCTGTGACCCTCACTGTGCTGGACTTGTTCTTCACCACGTTACCTGATGATTTTCAAGCCTTGGTCCAGTAAGCAGAGATTTAACAGCAATCCCTGCAATTTGATATCTTCTCTCCGCTTGCTGTTTTCTCAAATCCCTTGGCACTGGCCCAGGCAGACGAGTGTGAACATGAATGCTCATTGACCATAGTCTTGTACTAAGTTGATTTTAATTTCTGAAGGCAAGGGTGTGTTTTTCTGTTCAGTTAGTGAAGCAGATACAAAATGGCCCAGAATACTTACTGCTGTGATAATTCACCATGAAGGCAGCAAAAAATACTTCTGCATGCAGTCTATTTTCCACATGTGAATGACTGAATTAAATCTGGACCAAGGAGTTTATCAGCCACTCTGTGTCTTCCTTGTGTTCTGTTAACCTGGCATGAAGAAAGTGTGTGACTGATGTAATTACATTTACTGAGACCTTTGACAGGTCTGTAAGCTGAGGAGGCTGCAGTGTATTCGTGCCTTCCATTTTCATGGCACTTTTTCATTTATAGAATTTCTCCACACAAATATGCTGTAGCTCTTGATCCCTGCTGATATCTCTAGCATTATTATTTGTGGGGAGTTTATGAATCCACAATATAATATATACTGAACACTGCATAAAATTCTCTTGCATCAGGGGAAAAAAAAAAGCAGTAATACAGAGGCACAAGAACACCTGCTGTTGTGAAATCTCATTTTCATTTTGGAGCCCATTTTGGAAAAGCTATTTGTGTACAAAAGTTAAGCATCCTTCAATAGGTGCAGCAGAATCCAGTCTGAAATTCCAGTGCCTGGGTTGCTGTTGGTTGCACTTTGCCTCATGGACTCAATTAGTGGGAAAATTGGCAAGGAAGAAAAGAAGACACAAAATAATAATGGAAAAAAAATGCACCTGGGATTTGCTCAGTAAACATCACTGAAAAGGAAGTGAGTGGGAGGGCTAAAGAGAAAGCCTGTGCTCTTCGTTAATAATGAGAGATGTTATTCTGTGAGAAAGATCAGTCTTGACCATGCAAAGTGGCCAGTGCCACAGACTGGATTCTGGAATTACATACTCCACGGCATGGATGGAACTCAGCTTCTTAAAGCCCTCAAAAGGTTTCTTCCTAAAAACCAGTCCTTTCACCTCCATGTTCACGACCATACCCTAGTTCTGAATCAGGCCTAAAACACTGTATGTGCAGCTCTGCAGCACTTTCTTAGTGCATTTCCCGGTATATGAACTTCATCCAATTGTTTATGGAGAGATACTGTGTAGATATTTTCTAGTGCTCTAATATAGTGATGGTCCTGCAAAGCTCAGCATGTAAAGCTTTAATGGAAATTGGAAATACCATTCCAACTCTGTCTTTCAAAAAGGCAGAAATAATGCTGGAATGTTCTGTGCAAGTATTTAGAGATGTATATTGAAATTTAAGAGTAAAATGAACATGGAAAGAACTAAATCAGTGTCCTTCTCATCCATGATTCATCCACCTCATATAATACCCAGTACAGCTCACCAGTGAACAGGGCAGAAAAGATTCATTTCTGTGCTGCAGACTCTGTGTGGGTTTTTGATGGGATTCCTGTAGAGGTAATTTCATGTGAAAATTATAACTGATTCCCAAGTCATACAAACTACAGAGGAACAAAGTCAGAATGCTAACACTCAGGGTAGGCAGATTTGCACCTATTGAAAACTGGAGTGTAGGGACTTGTGATGTCAAAATTCACTGTGTTCAGTGCCAGTTTTATACTTCCAAAGAGTTTGTTGAGCAAGAAATTATGGTCTCTGAATTCTGACTGTGTATCAAAGAAATTATTCAGGGAACAATCTGGAAAAGGCAGCAGTATTACTTATCTGCCTCATAGGTTTCTTGAAAATAGAGTAGAATATCAAACATTTCCTTTCTAAATCTCACAGTAAAGGTCAAGTGCACTAAATTGCTGCAGTTGTACAGAAGCAAGTGGAACAAAAGCAGACCTCACTATGGATCAAACTCACACTTTTATACTCAATGACTTTGCATCTTTCCCTTGTAGTACTGGGGTGTCTTTTATCCCTCTGAGACTTATAATTCAGCCCCAAACATGTTTTGTTTTAATTAACATATTAGCTCAAAAAATAGTTGATTTTAATTGAAAAACAAACACTATTTTTAGAGCAAAAACTGCTGAAGTGGAGGGAGCTGTAAAAAAGTGAAGGGATTCAGGATTTCTCACTGAGAGAAAAACTCACATGTAGTTTATGTGTTTTTCTTTCAAAGGCTGTGGTGGGAAGTAAAAAGGCAGCCCTGATGATTTTCTTTTGCTGTGGATGTAACAACCTGGCCAGGTAAAAGCATCAAGAAGGGAAAAGCTTGTACCTTCCTTAGAATAACTAAACATGCCTGGAAGAGAAAAGTTTTCAGGATGACGTGGAATGAGCAGAGATGAAACTTGGCCAGGAGGGAGCTGCAGCCTGGGCAGGAGGTAGAAGGTGCCCATGTAAAATCAAAGAATCACAGAATGGTTTGGGTTACTGACAAATGTTTGATAATTCTGAAACAAAGCACTGTTCTTATTTAAGTTTATTTGAGAGGGGTCAAGGGAAGATTTTTACACTGAAAAACACATTTGATTTTGAAAATTAATTGTGGAATACCCTATGTGGTGTTCTCTAGACAAAAAAATCATTTTGGCTTATGCTTTTTCTACCTGTCTGAAATGCAAGACATTTCCAATGACAATCTACCTAATTCAAATAAAGCAAATGTTATTTTTCCTGTATAATGTCAGACCATTATTATCCTTTCTCTCTGAAGGTCTGGCATGAACACAATGACATCCAGAAGAGTCTATAAAGTGCTTTGAATATTAAAACAGGGCAAAGAACTGGGATCTGTACAGGGCATCTGCCTAATGGCTTTGCTGAATCAGAATGCAGAATCCTTGTATACACATACACATGGAATTGTATAACTTATTTTATTTTATAGTTTTATTCAGTCAGATCATCAAAAGTTTTCTAGGAGATAACAACAAAAAAATCCCAGTGTATATGACTGTGCAGAATGTGACAGAACTGTGCAGAACTGGTCAGCCTGTACAATACAAAGAACAGAACAAAAAGCTAAAGAAAAATAACATTTCAAACAGAAAAAGTCTTGATATTCAGAGCATCAGTTTAGCATGTTCCCAACAAGTAATATAATCTAATAAACAAAGAGACAACTGGGAACACAGAACTGGAAATAACAAGCAGGGTCATCAAGTCTAAGTCCTTGGAAGAGCAGGCAGCTTTTTGAGAGTTATCAGCTCAAAAAGAGTCTACAGAGAAGCTTTGCCTCTCAGTTCCATACTCCCTTCACAGTCGTGCAAACCCAGACACCACCAAATAGAAGAGTGAATCATGGGCATGGCCAAAGTGCTTGAATCTCATAGTTAAAAAAAAAAAAATTGACAAAGGGATAATTTATGTTCATTAGTGCTCCAGGAACAAATCAGTTATTCAGTCTGGGTAAGGCCTACTTTAGACCTGAAAAGGAAACTTTGCCAATAGCAACTAGACACAGAACCCTACTGTTATCACTGTGTGGATGTTTAGAAATAGCTGAAGTGCAACAGTATTTTATGTGTGAAAATGATGCAGGAGCAATCAGTCTGGCAGGTATTTAAACCATGGGAGATAACAGGGTTTTTTGCCCCTTATTGTTTCTGCAAAGGAACATCCTCCTAACAGGCAGCGCTAGTGTTGAGAAAAAAAAAAGGAATCCTCCTTTCAACTACATCAAAAGAAGGTGTCTGAGGCACAGCCTTTTTACAAGTGGAAGGGTGCAGATAGCACCCAGTTGACACAGCTGGCCAGGGAACACACACGGACACATGCTGTGAGCTACTGAAGTTAGTTACTCCAGGATCAAAACTCTCAGTTTCCTGCTGCCTTCTGACAAATTTCATGCTGCTCAGGCCCATTCTGAGTCTGAGAAATAGGATTAAGGACATCCATTTGAAAATAGGACACAGGAAAAAAAGTCAAGGAGAGCTCTCAGCTAACAGGACAAGACCAAAATGGGTTAGGTACCTCGAGACTTGTGTCTTTTCCCCCTCCCAGTGACTGCCTTTTCCCTTTTAGAGTCATGACCAGACTGAAGCCCTCTGCGCAGCAGCTAAGCAGGCAAATGGAAATGAGTGTTACCACACACATTTCTGAGCTGTGCTCCCCAAATTGCAACAGTAGCCCTCCACTCCCTCTGTGGGGCCACCCAGAGCATATCAGGAGTGGCCATGACATGGAACAGACCCTACCAAATCCTTCCAGCCTGGATGTGCTTGTGCTTTACTGAGCTCTGCTGCAGTCCTTGTCCCCCACCAGCCCTGAATTTTTCCCCTGAGGTTGAAACAGCAAGTGGCTGTCACATTAAAGATAATTTCTTGTTGTGAGATAGAGATAGGAAGTGATCCTCACCTGCCTTTGAGACTTGCACAGATTCTGGAACAAATGCACATTTCATAAGCTGTTGGAAGGTAACAAGTCACAGCTTGAGCTGTGCAACAGCTGCTTCTTGTAGAAGCAAGGACAAGTAGCCCGTGTGGATTTGTCAGGAATAAATTGTGTTGAACTGATGTAATCTCCACTTTTAGCAATGTAACAGGCCTTAAGAATAAAGGAGGAGTAGCTGTCACAAATCCACAAATCTTACCCCCTTACCAATATTTTGGAAAGGGCTGCATGTGGCATTCTCATAAGTGAGCCCTGGCAGCCTGGTCTAGATGAGACTGTGATCGATTGGATGCAAAGCTGGTTTGATAACGTATCAGAAAGGTTATCAGTGGTGCCTTGTCAGGGTGGAAGGATGCAGAAATGGAGTTCAGCCAGGTCTCTGCTGGATAGAGTCCTGACATATGCTTTCATTAATGAATTAGATGATAGAAAATTATGGTTATTAAATTTTCAGATGGCATAATGCTCAGAGACATCATAAGCACAGGAGGACAGGGTTTGAATTCAGAATTATTTGGAAGAATTGTGTAAACATGCCTGGGGTGGGAAAGGGGAAGCTGAAATTCAGCAGGGACAAGTGCAAGGCCACAGACTTCAGCTTACACTGTACACAAATACCAAAGTTTGCCAATAGCAGCTCTGTAGCAAAGTGTGGAAATGGAGTAGATGACAAGGTGAATTTCTTGTTAAAAAAAGAGAAACTGCCACCACGAAGGAGTAAACAAACAGGGCTATAACATTAAAGATGTGCAACTTTGTCACTAGGAGAACTTCAGATACTTTGAATGTGTCAGCTCAGTATAAAGGTGTGCAGCAGCAGTCCAGAGGAGGACTATCTGAGATGTAAAAAACATGGCCAGAGCAGAAAGACGTGCAGGTTTGGTGTTTATTTAACTTTAGTAAGTCTCACAAGAAGCTCTTCAACAAGCTTCATGTATTTAAAAAAGGGCTTGTTGCAAACAAGAGTACAATAATCTGTTTTCCAAGTCTCCAGGGAATATGAAAAGCAAAACAAACAAAAAGCAGCTTTCTTTACAATTAGAAGTTTCAGTTTGAATTTTTTAACAGTGAGACTTGCAAAGCACTTGGAAGATTTCTTTTTAGACACAGCTTTGGGCCAATGGCCTGACCTCAGCTGGATCAATACCTTTGATGCAGGAGTCAGTGCATCCTGCTGAAAGCAAGTCCTCATAAATTCCAGGCACCAAATGACTGGAAGTGGGATCTTGTTGGGAATCTCAGCAGCAGTGAGCTCCAGACTGGCTCTGTCTCAAGTCTGGCAAAACCCACTGAGTACAAAATCTCAGTGTGGGTTATTCCATCTGGGCTTTGCTTGTGGCATCAATCTCTCCCCCTCTTGCTGCCTGAACTTTTCAAAGAAAGCTGTTCACATGGAAGTGAGAATAGCAACAAATTTTATAATTTCCATAGGGTGGCAGAAAAATAAAAAGCTTATTGATGAATGCTGAGATCTTTATTAAACATAAAAAAAATCAATGGCTTGGATCTCACATTTATTTAAGCACCATTGTCTCTTGGTTCATGGGCATAACACTCTGGGGAGTCAAAACCCACTCTTTGTATGGCTTAGAGTGATCTTCATTAGTTATGCTACTTAGGCTTTCATTGCAATTTAATGTGCTGAATGATATGGCAGTTGCCCATGATGGATTGCTTTGTTTCTCCTGTGGTACCATTGCCCAAGTGTAGGGAAACATGTTCCATTGAATGTGGCTCCTCTGGCAGGGAGGAATCATTTGCATTCAATGATTACTAAACCTGTTGATCCTCTGCATTCATGTCAGACCTTTCCTGAGCCTCTTTTCCTGACTCCGTGCTGCATCACCTGAGAATTGCTGTCATTGCTGAAGTTGGACTCCCAAGTTCTGAGATGAGGCTGCAGAGCGCAGAGGAAGCCCAGAAGACAGAAAGTCAGGTGGTGTTGGGGTCCATGCAGCCAGCAGGGACAGTGGCTTCTCTTGATGGGGATGGCCTTTTCCCCAACTAGAGCACATTCACAAGCTGCCATCTCTGATACCAAACATGTCTGCCATTAATGTAGGACAGTACATCCAGTGTCCTTTGTTTGCTGGCAGTCTGCAAAGTCACGTTTCCTTTGAAGTCTGCTGCTATGCAATATGTCTGACTGATCAACCTCAAGACCTTTCCAAGAACTGGAAAACTGGTTGGTGTTCAAGTCCCCTCAAGGTGAAGTTAGGATCAGCCTTTCATTTGTGAGCTTGGAAATCTGCTCCTGACTCCAACAGGCATGAGGAGAACAGCAACTGCTTTTTCATTTTTTGTTTTGCCAACTCAGAGACTCCATCACTGGCCACAAGAGGTCTGATCATGAAACTTAGGAACCTTCAATTTTTTAAGTACTGCTCACAACCATTAAAAACTAAAAAGCTGAATTTCATGTAAAGGCAAATTGAGGGAGAAATAAGTAAACGCTGGGATCTAATATTTTAGATTTATGGTAGACCTAGATTTAAATATATACTTTGAAGACAGAAGGAGCTTTTATAAATTTGACTTTGCATAAAACAAGGCAAGTGTTATACATTCATACCTTCAGGTGAGTGAGACTGTGGGGTTTTCAGATTTCAGGGGGTAGAGAATCTGCCATATCCTGAGGTGAACTCTCCAGCATTAAAAATATGCAGCTTATCTGTAGTCAGAACTTGTCCAGCTCGAGCTACCAGCCTGTGAAGTGTTATGTACTTGTATGTTAAATTAAGAAGCCCTCTGCCCTTATATATAATATTTCCCTGACTTTCTATTTGGAGCTATTTCCACTCACTGCTTTTACATTTCATTACTGCTCTGCTGCAAGAGTTCAAAGTTTTCCAATGGAAGTCCTGTGTGCCTCCAGGGGACAATGCTCTCTTAGGCCAGGCTGTTTGCAGTGCCAGACAGGGCAAAGGGAGATGCAAGCACAACTCCCATCAACACTGAATGGCAGGTTTAACAATTCCCCCTCTCCCTCCTTCCCCCCACACCCCTGAGTATGGATTATATCCATGTCTCTTCACCAGGGGCCAATATCCGAGCAGTTTACCACGCTCTGATATTAACATTCGAAGTTTTAATGAGCACAGGCAAAGGAGGATGCTTAGCAACAATACATAAAGTATAACAAATACAGGATAAGCAGTTTGAGATTAGATTTTAATGCCATCTTAATGACAACACCAGGATCTATCTACATATTGCTCTGCGTAACTATGTCATTAGCACAGATGCCAGAATACTGCAAAGAATATGAACTACTGGGTTTTCCACTTTGGGAAGTGGAATTTTAGAAGCAATCAGGACAAAGAGAAAGGAAGGGGCAACAGACAGCAAGGTGTCAGGACATGTCTCAGCAACATATTCAATCTGCTCAAGCAGCTTGATGGCATGGTTGAAGTGCCCTCACTTGCATTAGTTTCACAGAATTTCTCTTGTTCCCAACAGACTAGAGAATTATAATAGCAATATTTCCATTGGTTTTCAAAGACTCTTTTTTATTTCTTTTTTTGCATTCTTTAACCCCTCTTTTAGCTCCATTGACTCCCAGCTATGATGGGTGTATTGTTAACAGACACAATCAGGCTTCACAAACTATGTTTGTGGGTTTTGGAGAGAGGACTAGTTAAACAAAACATGTGAATCCTGATTGGCTAAAACCAAAAGTGAAAGCTTTGAGTTGCTATGTAGTCCCCAAAGAAGCTGAAGTCAGCTTGGCTTTCAGGAAGCACCAATCAAGATGCAGAAGGGAAAGGTAGTCAAAACTGGAAATGGAATCTCAAGCCCAAACCCTGTGCAATGTAGAAGAAAAAGAGCAACATTGAATCTGAAGGGTTTGACATGGGACATGAGAAATTTGTACCTCTTAGCACCTGTGTAAGACTATGCTCTGGAAGGATTTTGTGTGTTAGACTCAATCCTCTAAAAAGACCACAGTTACTAGAATTTAATTCTCACACATGTCCAAAACCAGAGTGATAACTTTATCTTTACTTGGGCCCCACTGCTCTTACTGCCTTTAACCTCATGTCCTATTCCAGGCAAGCTTTAGGAAGGCCTGATGCCTGAATGAATGGGGTGAGAAATGGGGAAATAGCAGAAATAGTGGGGAAATAAGACCTGCATGAGTCTGGAGAATGCATCAATGACAGGAACAAGACCACAGTCATTCAGCATCTTCAACATTGCCACCTTAATACAGCCTCTGCCTGAGTTGGCATCAGCTTCAGGAACTGCTTCACACACTGTCCTGAATCTCCTCTGAAAAAATCCCTGAATGGCAAGTCTTGAAGTTCATTGTCCTGCTCTTTCATCTCCAGGTCTCCATGCTGCCACAGAAAGAGCCAATTGAGCAAGGCACTGCAGTCCCTTTACTCCTTTCTCTCCCATGTCACATGTCTTAGAATAATCAGCTGCAGGAAAACGGAATGACCTGGTGTGATGTAATTGTGTGCCTGTTATTGCCATGCACTCATTTATTTCTGTGTGATAGCCCACTGATAAAATAAATCTGGTTACCATGACACCAAAAAGTCACAACCGGTTTGAAAAATGCATAGAGGTCGGGGGCAGAGCAATGTAAAAATCAGTTCATGTTAAGCATATCTCGAGTTGTGCTTCTGTCACACAGAAAAATGTCAGCATTTGATTCAGATCTCCTTGTGCTGATCTTTGCTATAAGGAGAAGAAAATGACAGGACAGTGAACAAGAGAATTAATGGCCTGTGTATCAGTGTCTCTGTCTTTCTCCCTTTTTCTCTGAATGCTGTAAGAACGTGCTCAGCTCCCATCAGGCCTGACTCAGCCCTTCCTTCCAGGAAAGACACAAAACTAAGCATCTTCCTGTATGTTGGCCAAAGGAGAACTAGGAAACAAAGGAGATAGAGGGCAAAGAAAAGGATTTAAAAGGGAACAAGAGGCTTTTGATGACAAGAAAATAATAAAACTCAAAAGTCAGAGGGAGTAGCCACAGAGAAAACACCCACAAAGAGCAAAGTTAAAGAGAGGTGGGAGGAAAATGTTGATGATAGGGGGAAGAGAGAGCAAAATGAAACAGAAAGGAGTCTCAGCAAATTTCCATAATGTAACACTGATGAAGCCTTTTTGATTATGACAGGGATTCTCAGAATGTTCCCTTGCAGGAAGTTTGCATACTCATACTTTAATAACTCTGAACACTTTCCCAGACTCAGTGAAAGTGGAAACTTTTTCTGCCAGTGCTGCCTGCTCTAAATCTGGGCTACCCCTGTGCATCACCAAGCTCCAAGGAGCTGTATCTCTGAGGTCTGCTCTGGATGGGCTGGCATATCATGCCCAGGTCCACGCTGCCTCCAGAGAGTGTGACAGCCCTGACTGTGTACTCTGCAGAGCCAGCTGATGCTGCTCTTCAGGAGAAATACACTGTGTCCTGCCAAAGGAATGCAGACATTGTTTGCACAGTATCTTGTGGGACATGGATACAGGTTGTTTTTTATCCAGAGCCAGACAGAAGCCTGAGCTGATTTAACCTGTGTTTCAGGCAAAATACCAGGGAAAATGATGAGATTCTGGGCTACCTGAAGCAAAGCCAAATTAACAAGTTAGTATGACCTTAAAAGCTTCCAGAAATCTCAGCTTGCACTTAATTCTAGTCCAGACTCAAGCCCCAACCCAGTGTGCAAACAAAGAGTACAGATTATTGCTATTTACATATCAGTTGTTTACCTGACTCTATCCTTTCAGACTTGCTTATTTTCTCAGACTGGATGTTTGTCTGCAACATTTTTTGAGATAAGTCTATGCATCCATAAATATGAAAAAAGATTACAGTTGTCCCTGGATGAGTTTTTGAAAGGTGTACACCACTGTTCAATACTAGTTTAAAAAAAAAAAAAAGAGTGTCAGAGAAATCACCTTACAGCAGAGAGGAAGCTTTTGAGCTCCACAGAGTGATTTCACCAGACCTTTCTGTCTGAAAACAAATCTTGTTTGTGCAGATGATTTGCACAGGATAAATCCATCACAGTCACTCCAAGAGGACTGACACCAGTGGTTTAGTCTCTCCAAATCCTACAAAGTGATGAGAAATAATCTCTGATCCCTTCAGGGCCTCTGTTGCAGACTTCAGGGGGAGGACTCTCCAGTGGATTCCCCTCAAAATTGCATGAGCAGTGGTTGTATCCCCAGTCCAGGTTCACCAGCTCCCCAGATGCTTCCGGAAGGGACCATAGATGGTTGTTCCCCAACCAAAGTGTGTGCAGATTCCTTAGAAGGCAGAAATCCTCAGGAAGGCTCTCCAGTGAGTTAAAGAGCAATAGCAACGTTTCCAGTTTCTCCAGATGCCGAATGCTGGGGGGGATGGCATCTATTTTGTTGTCACTCACATCCAGAAAGGTGAGGCTCCTCAGCTGGCAGAGGGGTGCAGGGAACTCAGTGAGGCTGTTGTTGGCAGGTGGAGGCTGTGCAGCCTTTGGATTGCCCCATGTCTGCAGGCAGTGAGTTCAGGCTGTTGTTGCTCAGAGTGAGCCTCTCCAAGCAGCTCAAAGTGCCAATTTCAGCAGGGATTTTCTTCAGGTTGTTGGAGTCCACGTAGAGGCAGGTGAGGTTCCTCAGACAGCTGATCTCCTGGAGAAGCAGCTCCATCCTGTACCTCAGGCAGCTCTCTCATTCTGGGCTCATCTCCAGCACCTGCAGCTGGTCCAAACTAAAGACCTGGATGGGAACCGACAGCAGCTCTCTGCCAGAGATCCTGAGTTTCTTCTTCCCTTCATATTTCAGATCGTGCTCTGTCAGGTACCTCCAGAGTGGATCAGGACCTGGACAGGCACATCTGGGAGAGGTGACTGCATCCATATCCCACCAGAACAGTGGCTGGTTGAACGGAGATTGTCGCTCACAATTACTTGCATGCTCCTCAGGCAACCTCTGAGGTTTTTGGTGGATTAAGGTTCTCTGTCAGCTTTCTGCTCTGCTGGGCACGTTACCAACACATGCAGAGTGTTTGAGTTGCTCAGATACATCCCACTGAGTAAACATTTGGTATTCTCACACAACCAGGTGTTTCCCTTCCTGCCCTGCAGAGCGCACAAACCCAGCTCCTGGGCTGTGACATGGCCTCTCAGGGCTGCAACCAGTGAGCAGTGGTCAGACAGCGAAAACTGCCTCTGCTTTTCAGCAGATGTGTTCAAATCTCTGCTTGTGTGTAGCTCTCTCCTTCTGGAAGCTTCAAGGGTGTCTTTTCCTGAACAATTCACATTGACTGGGATTGCAATGGAAGCAGCAAGGCAGAGTATATAAGGCACATGGTAAATGGGACAAGAACATGGTAAATGGGACAAGAAGAAGGCAGAGTAACAGCTGGTGGCGTGGGAACTGGGAATCATTAATATATCTTGTCCTCAGGTCAGTCTGTGCCTTTAACACTCGGAAAACACAATAAAGGATCAGTTTTGAAATCTGGAGGTCCTCCTCCCTCCTGCTAAGTGTGTAAACCTAACCCTACACCATGGAGATACCATTTTTCTTGTGTTGCACTTGCTGTGGTGTATTTAAAAGCAATGTTTTATTCCTTCCCGTCAAAGGTTTTGTAGATGTGTAAAATACCAGGTTTATCCCAAGCCATTCAACACAGCATGTGATGTAGAGAGCAAGGCATTTTTCTAGAAGGAGAAAATAGTGGGTTTGAAGCCTCAGGCTGAGAACAGCAGCCTCTTTTACTTCATCCTCTACTCCTTAAGTCTTTCTGCTAAAAAACTGCTTGGGACAGCCATTTCAAATGCTTCTCAAGGAGAGAGGTCTCCATGAGATGGAGACTCATAGGCCATTAGAGGTAGAAGACAATGTGTTAGAGGTGCAGTCTAAGCGGATCTACCAGGTCAGGTCTTGTGAAGGTCAGGTCTTGCACGTCAGCTTTGCTTTTCCAGGCTCCTCAGTTCTGATCATCTCAGGCCAGGATGAGCCTGAATTTGCTGGAACCTGTGTTCCAGCACCGGGGGGAGTGTGTGGCTGCACAGGTAGGGGGTGAGTGGTAGTAGCTGTCTATTCAGACAATGCTGGCAAGAGGATTTGGGGATTCTTGTTCAACTCTCTCTCTTACTTTCTAGATTCTAGTGCTTTAAAACTGGTTTTAACCCTGAAATACACATTTTTAGGACTGGCATATACCAGCTGTCACCCTTGACTTCTATTCAGAGTACAAATATCATAATCATATTGAAATCAAGCCCTGGATTTCTTCCAGGTAAATTTTCAACATCTGTAAGAGAAAACTATACCACTTGCCTGTGAGGCTGCTTAGGCATTTTAGACTCCTGGGATAGAATCACAGAATTCTTTGGGTTGGAAGGGACCTTCAGTAAGATCTAGTTCCAACCCCTTTGCCATGGGTAGGAATGCCATCCACTAGACCAAGTTGCTCAGGTCCCCATCCAACCTGGCCTTGAAACCTTCCAGGGATGGATTTTACATGAAAAAGATTCAGCAAAACTTTCAAGAGAGTCTAATAATTGTTCATAAGCATGAATGGGTACAATAACTTAGAAATATCTGTACATCAGACACAAATGCAGCAGCCAAGGAAAAGTGAAATTTTCACTTGCAGAGAAAGGTTGTTTTCCAACAGACCTCACAAATAACTGTAAAAATAAGACTCAACTGTCATCAAGAAGGTGCTGAAGAAGTTATTGCACTGACAATAATTTCAGACTTGCGTGAAAACCATCCCCCACATTGCTAAGGGGAAAATCACATCTCTAAGAACACATTGTCAAATACATCTGTCCTGTGAAATAAACCAAATTGCTGTATGTGCTGCCTTCTGTTTGAACATGCTTTTCTCTTCAAATCCAAACCTGAGTCCTTCAGACAGCATGTCAGGCAGAGACAAAGCTGTGGTCAGAAAGAAGTTTCTGTGGGTTTTGGCACTGTTCTCTTGCTGCACTTTTTCAAACCTGGAGTTTGACCCTGTGTTTTCCTTTATGAAGGTGGCAGGTTCTTCTCTGCTCCATCTTGCAGGACATCCTTCTTCCTGTTGCTGATGGGAATGTTGGGAGTATGATTAATGTTCCTAATTATCCCCTTGTGTTTTCTACATAAATCTCATGTCACAAAATGTAAAGTAGCAAGAAAGAGCCTACATTTTCAATGCATAATCCCCTAGAGAACCAGCAGGATGGTCTCATTCTCAGTTCAGACAAACTTCAACAACGTTGTCAGCATCAATATTGTGGAGCCAAGCCCTGCAAGGTATTCAGGTGTTAACCCTTACAACAAAAATCTGCTTTGTAAAGCAGCTACCAGAAACAGTCTCCTCTTCATCACATCATGCTTTTCTAAGCAGTTGTTTCCATATCACAAGTCAGAAGACAAGCATCTACTATGTATGTGACTTCCAGGTTTAAACCAAATCACGAAAATTAGGCAGGTTTTTTATTGATTCAACTTCACCATTTACAAAAGTGTAAAAAGAAAAAATTCAAACCCTGATGGACCCATATTGCCCTAAAGGCCTCTAATTGAGTATGTAGGAGGCAACTGGGTGGCTGATAAAGACACTCTTCCTCCAGCAGTTCTGCAGAAGCAGCAGCAAGGAGGACTCCTGGTGGTCTCTGGTGGATGCTCATATCTGCACAGGGCTGCAGACTGGGTCAGGAGCCTGCCTCCAACTCCAGACTGGCCTCATCCCTAAGCTGCTCTTCCTGCCATGCTATGGAGAAGCCACCTTAACCCTCATCAGCACTGGGCTCCAGCTCACAGAGGCTGAAAGTAGATTTTTTTTCAGTCTATGTTGTAACTCTTGAGTTAGTGCAGTAATTTTAAGAAAGTTTTCATTGCCCAAGGACCATTCCTGCCATAACCTTGCCCCTCTCCCCCTGAGCAGCCTGGCTGCTGGTCACAGAGCACCCAACCTGCCATCACCTGTAACATGAATATCCCCACACCAGCTCAGGGGGATGTGAGTTACTGATGGTGGAAGATAAAGGCAGCTACCAGATCTCTTTTCCATGGAGATGTAGTTAATGTAGGCAACACAGCTCAGAGTGCTGCAGCTGAATACTTTAGATTAAACTGAATGCATCTCCAGGCTCCACAGCTCTCATTGGAGCCACCAAAGTGCAGGTGCCACAGCTTGACTCCTTAAAGCCAAGGAGTTGGACTTTGATGATCCTTGTGGGTCCCTTCCAGCTATGGATGTTCTATGGTTTTATGTTCTGTGACTCTGAATCTCACTGTGAGAGACTGAGCATGGGATTCAGGTACCCAGACACAGACATTTTAGATTATTTGATGTGCTCTCCCCTGGGATCACCCAATGAAGCTCTGGAAAGGCTCCCCCTAGGTCCTACATCACACCTGCCAGTCCCTGTCTGTGTCTCTGGCCCCATATATTGTGGATGGTGACACCCAGCCATTTCTAGGCGCCAAGTCCTGCTCCAGAAGCTGTCAAATGCAATCTTTAACAGGGCAGAGCTTGGCCAGTTTCCACATTAAAAGACTGAACCAACAGAAGACTCTGTATTAGGGGTTTATTTTTAATTTTTTTTTTTTTTAATAATTGCTCAGAATGTAAAATCTGTGTTCATCTCCTAACCAGTCCTGTGGCCAGAGCACAGAGTTTTAGCTTAGCTGCCACAGTATTTTTGTTGTCTCTCTGGAAAGAAAAGAAACTCCACAGGCATTTGATACAGCTTCCAAAAAACAGTTAATTCAAAATTGTTTAGAAATTGTTAAATAATTTAAGACCAAAAAAAAAAAAATCCCCAAATGGACCCATTGCTTTGTCCTGTCTTTGTAATTTGTTTATTTGACAAGCAAAAAATTGAATGAAATAATGGTCTGTTTGCTATAATTACAGTAATTTACACATGATTTTAAAAAGGGAAAAAAAAAGAAACTGACAGTGGTACCATAAATCCCATGTGTACCTTTAAAAATATGAATAATATATTGTCTGGCTTTCCAATGCAATTTTAGCAGTACATTGCCACAGGCCCAAAACAAAATCCGTCAAAAAAATCAGCCTATTCCCAGGTTTAAGCCTCAGACCCAGTGAACAGACTGGTGATTTACCACACGCTTGTAGAGACAGGAACACTGAGATGCCAAAGCCACAACTTTCCCTTACTCAAGGGTGGTGAGAGAGAGCCACCAGCACTGTCCCTGCCCTACCTGCCACCTCCTGCCTGTGTGTTCACCTTGCACAGTGCTGGACAGACAATGCACACACTGTCACTGCTCAGGCACAGAGGCACCTGCATTTTCTGGAGGGCAGCTTCTGACCATGCCCAGGGCTGTACTTGTAGGTTTACTGGCTTCCCAGATGGCAGACCTACTTTGGAAAGCAATCTCAGGCCACCTTTCCAAAGATTGCAAATACACACAAACAGACTGAAGCAAAAACTGTGGCAGTTTTTGAAATCCTCCAAATGCACCCTCCTTTCTTACCTGTTATTCCAGGTGTTCTTTCAGGCACATTCCTGTAGGGCTTGCCTCTGTAAGAGGTGGCAGCTATAGAAACCTCCCTTTGATGACTAAAATCTGGGTGAGTACAAACATGGGTCTTGATCTGGGTCTGCAGCTCATGTCTTGCACTCTGCTCACTAAGATAGAGATTCTGCCTGCTAAATGTCATTTAACTGGCTGGAGAGAAAACAAGGTTTAAGACAAAGCAGAGAAATGGCACACACTGAATTCAGGGCATAGAGACAGTCTGGGGTGTCTCTGGGAACAGACTGAACAGATAGCCATATGCTAGGGAATATGCTGAAGCAAAGGGAATTAGGCTGTGTCCCCTTTTATGGGTGGGAAATGCTCAGAGATGTAGTCTGTGTCTAACTCATGCAGATTTTTCAATTGCTATTAAAGATGCAAGTGTGTCCCTTGTGTTCCTAATACAGACTCTTGGAAATGGTTCCCACAGATGTTCGAATGAAAAGGGTTATCAACAAACCCTTTCATCTCCTTCAACTGGATGCCACTGCACAATCTCACCTACTGTGGATTGCACTAGATGACCCTTAGAGTTCCCTTCCAACCCAAATTATTCTATGATTCTATAACCTCACAGGAGTTAAAGACCCTGAAATTTGTTTAACAGAATATCATTATGTATATTCCCTTCTCATGGTGCACTAGAATGTACTGAATTCTATGGCATGCATGGAACATCAGACAAACATGATGAGAGGGAGCCTGTAGAGACAAAGGAGTCATCATCATGACAGGAATTAAATGTCACATTTGCATGGCCCAGTTAACATGTTTGACCTCCATAACACCTGTTCATTACCACCACATTTACCCAAAACAATGTCTCATCCCATGTTAGGAGGTACTCTCAAATAGTGACTCTGTTCTGCCTCACCACTGGAGGGGTGAAATCTCAGCCTGGACTAAGAAAAATTTTTCTGTTACATATGTTATCAACATGCTTGCTTAATACTAAAATCCAACAAGCTAACCCAAGATGCAGTACAGTAACACATATACCACTGAGAGTTACTTAAAAGTGGTAAGCTTTTCACTTCATGGTATTTTCACTTTGATTGGTCTTTCCATAGCAAGAAACACAGTAAAATCAAATCAAAGAGTTTATTTGCATAGGAAATAGCAAAAATAGCACCATTAAGAGCTACACAGTAAAGACTTTGTTTAACCCTAGCATTTGTACTTGTTATTTAATTTCATTTTTCAGTAAAGCAGGGGCAAATTTTATCTGCTACTGTGTGAGAAAAGACTCCAAGGCTGGCAAATGCTTATCTCCGGGCTTTAGCCTCAGGGTCTGATTCTGGGCTGGTTATGGACAGCTGTGGCTTCTGCTGAGGCTGGCCAGTTTGGAAGCACCATGCCATATGGAGAATGTGTTAGCAGGGCAGGGTGCCTCTTTTCTGTCTCCAAAAGTGCAGACGAGATTCCCAAACACATTCAGCACTCAGAGCCTGTGTCAGGTCCATTACTCCCATCTCTCACTACAAACTGCTTTGTGCAGAAGAGGTTTGAAAATGCAGCTGCTTTGCTGGCTGGCACATACCTGAGGCCTGATCGCTTCTCAGATCTGCACTTAGTGGGTGGGCATGGCTTGGTCAGAGGGTTAAGCTCACAAATGACCTATTGTGAAGGTCTTTTCAGACTCCATCCCCTTTTTACTTTGTCTTTGCATTCTCAGGTTGATTTTGGCAATTAACTGATCGGGAGAAATGGCTACTGTCTGGCTTGTTGCTTTCACCCTCAAACACAGTATCTCCCATGTTTCTGAACATCTCTTTGCTCTGATCCTTTCATCAAAGATCAGCATCCTCCCAGACCAGGCTGCACTATGCACCAGCCCTTAAGTAACACAACTTGCCAAGCTATTGTCATAATGGATCAACCAAAACAGTGAATTGGATCATAGTTGGCTTCCTGAGTTTTTAATACTAGGGGACTTGCTATGCTGCTCTGGCTGATTTTTGGGTGAAGCAGTGGTAGGGAGCTGTGCATGTGCTGACAGTGCACAGGGGACTTGGCATCCTTGACCTGACAGAGGATAACCTTGAAAAGGCATCTCCCTGACAGAGGGAGTAAGTAAGCTCCATTTCTTGGAAAAAAACTCTCCAGTACAGAGAGGTTTAGATCTTCAGTGTCATCCTTTAAGGCCTTTACTATGAAATCCCACATGACTCCATGAAAAAAGTAGCTCCTATAGAATACTGATTTATTTATCATCAGAAGAATATTAAATTTAACAGCGATCTTCTGGAAAGCACACACTAGCTGTTCAAAATTGTCCACTGGGAGTTGGATGTACTGGAGACACTTTATCCAGCTTTGGTATGACTTTATCTTCCTCCCCTCCATGTGGATGGTAAATAGCACCAACAATCCTTCGCCTGTGTGTCACAGTTAATGCCCCAGGCTGCAGGATTTGATTTCAGTTGAAAGGGTGAGGGATAAAGATTTGGAAAGAATTAATCAGATAACAGATAAAAAATTTGGCATTGGAATGATTTTGCATAAACAGTCACACAGCACATTGCTATTATATGCTTTTCAAAAGAGAAAAAAACCCACTTATTTTTAGCATTTTAATATGCTCTGGTGTTAGAGAAAACAAAAAAAAAAGTTCACATATCACATCAAAGATAATAATAATAATATTATAATTATAATTCATAAAAATAATCTGACCGACCGGCAGCATTTGTTGGCTTTAGAAGGCCTCCAGCAAAAGAAACACAGCTGAAGACATTGGAGAGCTCTTGGCAGGTGTGAGGAATTCAAGTTTTCAAAACAAGTCTGGGGGTGCTCCCTGCACACTATGGCCCTTTGACATTGGAGGGCCGGGCAGCCAGGCTTGCATAGTAAGCGCACTGAGAGGGGTCACACTGTCCATTGGCTCCCGGGGGTCCCTGGGGACCTGCCAGACCCGGCACACCGGCTTCACCTGGAGGGCCAGGGGGTCCTGGCATCCCGTCTTTGGCATAACCAGGCTCCCCTGGGAGGCCTGAAATAGAAACAAGATGCCCTGGTGAGTGGCACCAGAGTGACACACCCACTGTGCAGTACTCAGCAGTGTAGGGTCACAGGAGATGGCTTTGCTGCCAAACTGGGATGCAAACAGCAGCTTCCACGGGTTTGGATTTGGCTAGGATGTATCTCAAGGATATAACCAGAGTGTCTCCTCTGAAATAAAGGTTTCCACTCCCTATGGCAACCTTAAAATGCTCAGCTCCAATATGGCTGCTCTTCCTCTATCTCCATGCTGAAGTTGTGGAGCTGCATGAGACAACTAATGACATTCAGTCCCCACAGAGAGCAGGTGAGAATGGCAAAGTGGAGGCAAGAGCCAGCCTGGGGAGATAACTCTCTGGTGCAGAGCAGAGTGGGCACATTGTTATTTGAAGTCAATGCAAGGCCAGTCTGCCAGATGCAGACAATGGGGTTATGAGGGCTTCCCATAGTTCCTTCCCCAAGAAAGCAGTGAAGGCAAAACTTATCAATGGTTCCTAATTTCAGACCGCAGACAAGCTGTATTTGCTGCTGCTTTGTCAGTAAAAGTAAAGTAGAAGTTGTATCCCCAAGGCATAGGTATTCAATATAACCTTTGATAACATCTGAAGCTGCCTGAACCTCGGGGTTCAGCTTGGTCACAGGAAGACTCTGCCAAGGACACAGAAAACACTTTCACAGTGCATCTAATAATTAAAGCTTCACTTTGGATTTGACCCAAAGGTCAGTTAACTTAGCTGTAACTGAGATGGTTCATAGTACTCATTCATTAGGCTGAGGAAATAAAGGTGGCCAGATATGAAGTAAGTGATATAGTTCTTCCCTTTGGGCTACATCCTACAGAAATTGTGTATGTTGTTTTTGTCATCCTGATCATCTCTCTAGTACAGCAGAGACTACCTATGTGCTGGTAGTGGTTCTAAGGGATGTGTTTTGTGGGGTGTTCTGAATAACACACCTGGAATTCCTGGGGGACCCATTTCACCTCGTTGACCAATGCCAGTGTCTCCTTTCTCACCCTTTGCTCCTCTTTCTCCTGTAGAGAGGGGAAGAAAAAATATGAACTGATGAGCGTGGTCTACAGAACTAAACACTACTATAGGTCTTCCATCCACACTGAAGCCAATATATTTGGTAAAAACAGTTCCTAATTGTGGCCAGTCCTCTGAGAGAGGACGTTAATGGTAATGAAGACTTGTCCCACTTTAGTTCTAGCCAGAGGTGCAACACACCAGCAATTGCTGGTCATATTCAACACCGCTGGTTCAACAGACTGAGGTCACTACCAACACCTGCATTTTGAGGACAATTTATAAGCTAGTAAAAGGAAATGTGGATGTCAAAGTGGAGTGGACACATCCTTTTATTGGACTGCCCCAACACACCAAGTTTCACTTACCTTTGGGACCAATCGGTCCAGGTGGCCCTTCAGACCCAGTCTGCCCAGGCCGGCCCGGCTCTCCCGGAGGGCCAGTTCTTCCTGGGAGTCCTTCCTTCCCAGGGGGACCAGGAGGTCCTGGTCTGCCATGGGATGCTTTTACCTGTGTGGGCTGTATCTGAGCCAGGATATAGGGTAACTTCGCTGTCAAGAGAGGGAAATGGGTTTGTTAGTCTAGAAGGACTATGGTCCAAGAGATGGAGAGCCAGAAACAGGGGCCCAGTGAAGTCCAAGTACTGTCACAGATCAATTTTTCAGGGCCACCCACTTTTTGTCCCCCCATAATCAATGATTGTGACTCCCTGATCCTCTCTAAAGTATTTAAATCTCATTTCTTGGTAGCCTTAAATTTCTCCTAAATTTCAAACTTTATCATAAACTTTTCTCTCATCCTGTGCTCCTTGTCCTCCAAGAATCTGAAATGTCTGTTCCTTTAGTTGTGCAGATGGTGGATCCCTGTTAAACTGGGACCCCTGCTGCTCTGAAAAGGAGAGCCTTTTCCTACTGCTTCCATTATGCAGAGATGCTCCATGGCTGCTCTGCAGGGAGAAAGCTGTCACTAGTGAGCGCGACACGAACAGCAGAGAGATCACTACACTGGACTAGGGAAGGTGGAGAAAAGAGAGCTTTATTATGAGTTCACAGAGTTATATAGTGTTTTGACAATGGCCAGGGATTGGAGAGAAAGGTCACCACCTTTCCAATCACGCTGGTCAATAGAAGAGTTCATCAACCTTTCTCCTCCCAGGAGAAGGAATGAAAAACAAAGGAACAGTGAAGAAAAAACATTTGTATGTTTACAGAAAACTTCGTGAGAAACTTTATCATAGAAACTAAAACATCAGAAGGCTAAAACTCAGGGCGACAGAAAGCTTTTCTTATTCCAGGCTGTTCCTTACAGGCACACACTGCCTGCCATTTCAGTGCTAAGACCCTAAACAACCATGCTGGTTTTGGCTGGGGTGGAGTTAATTTTCTTCATGGTGGCTGGTGTGGAGCTGTGTTTTGGATTTGTGTTGATAATATAGAGATGTTTTTGTTATTGCTGAGCAGGGCCCACACTGAGCCAAGGCCTTTTCTGCTTTTCTTACGGCCATGTTGGGGAGGAAATCTGGAGTGTTGGGAAGAGACACAGCCAGAACAGGTGACCCAAACTGACCAAATGGATATCCCAGACCACGTGACATCATGCTCAGAATATAAAGAGGAGGAAAGGAGGGACATTCACCATGATGGTGTTTTCCTTCCCAAGTAACCATTACCTGTGATGAGGCCCTTCTCTCCTGGAGATGGTAGAACACCTGCTGGCCCATGGGAAGCAGGGAGTTAATTCCTTGCTTTGTTTTGTTTCTGGGCAGAGCTTTTGCTTTCCCTATTAAACTGTCTTTATCTCAACCAATGAGTTTTCCAGCTTTTACTCTTCTGATTCTCTCCCTCATCCTGCTGGTGGGGGAGTGAGTGGGCCTTGGCTGCTGGCTGGGGTTACATTATGACAGCAACCTTGACAGCTCATGAAACACTCAGCATCACACATACTTTCTACAGAACAGGGGGAAAAGAGTGATGTATCTTCTCTTCATTGATCTTAAATGCTTTCAGACTGGTGTGGATATTGAAGACTGAGAGTGTATAAATAAAATCTGTGAAATAGTCACCCCATTTACCTATGATCTTTAGCATGCAACAAAATGCCTGCAGCTGTGTGTCAGCTGCGTCAAGAGCCGTGTGAGAAGCTTTGCATCTCACTGTCAATGGGATCAGTAGTGGTCTGCAAGTCTCATACTTAGAGAGAAACAGCAGCCCACTTCCCCTCCAGCCCCTCTTCTTATACTGATGAGTATCAAAAGTCACAGGCAAAAAGCAGGAACATTTCTTCTCCAGCTGGGACCTCAAAAGAAAGTTTATTATCTACTCTGATTATTTCTGTGCTATTGCTGGGAACATCAAAGTCTGGGGAACTGTAAAGCACATTTCATTTCACACTTCTCCCAAGCAAGCTTGCTGCAATACTATACTACCTTCCTTAAGCAGGATAGGTTCAGGTGCCAGCACAGCTATGGAAAGCATCTTTCATACTCTCAGATCCATCTTCTGGCTTCCTGGTACTGATTACTTACCATCTAGCTGCTTGGATAACTCCTCTTGGATGAGTCTCCTCAAAGTCTCTAGAGATGGGGGTTCTCCCTAAAGAGTCAGAATCACAGTCATGAGACTAGATAACCACAGTAAAGGGATCAGATGGTTATAGGACAAGGGGGAAAAGTTTTAAACTAAAAGAGGAAAGATTTAGATCAGATGTTAGGAAGAAATTCTTTACTGTGAGGGTGGCAAGGCACTGGAACGGGCTGCCCCAAGAAACTGTGGATGCCCCACCCCTGGAAGTGTTCAAGGCAAGTCAGGTGGGCTTCGGAACAACCTCATCTAGTGGGTGCCATCCCTGCCTATGCTGGGTGGGCAGTTGGAACTAGATGATCTTTAAGGTCCTTTCAGCACAAAACACTCATGTGCAAACTAAGCCCTCCACAAAGGGTTCAGCAGGTGCCATGTCATCACCCACAGCACAAACAGGACTGCAGGTTCTGCCTAAAAGAGGAATGTAAAGGGACTCAAAACAATCACAGGATCAATTAGGTTGGAAAAGACCTCTGAGATGATCAAGTGCAGCCTTTGACTGAACACCACCATGTCAAGTACACCATGGCACTGGGTGACATATCCAGTCTTTCCTTAAACATCTCCAGGGACAGTGACTCCCCCACTTCCCTGAGCAGCCATTCCAGTATCCAATTATACCTCCTGTGAATAAATTCTTCATAGTGTCCAAAATAAACCTCCCTGGCACAGTTTTAGACTATGACCTCTTGTCCTATCCCTAGTTATGTGGGGAAAGAGACCGAACCCCATATGTATAGATCCTCCACCTAGGCAGTTCTAGAGCAATAAAATATATCCCCTGAGTCTCTCTTTCACCAAGCTGAAAAACACCAGCATCCTCAGTCTTCACAGGAGTTACGTCCAAGACTTTTCACCATCTCTGTTCCCTTCTCTGGAACTCCTCATGAACCTCAATGTCCTTCCTGAAATGAGGGTCCCAGAACTGGACACCGAATATAATGTGTGGCCTCCCCAGTGCCCAGCACACAGGGACAATCACCACCCTGGTCCTGCTGGCCACACTAGTGCTGACACAGAAGACCAGGAGGCCACCAGCCTTCTTACCCACCAGGACAAATGCTGGCTCATGTTCAGTTGCTGTAGGCCAGTACCTGCAGGGCCTTTCCTGCTGGGCAACTTTCCTGCAACTCTGCCCCCAGCCTGAAGAACTGCACAGCCCTGTTGTGACATAAGGGCAGCATCCAGGCCTGACTCTTCTTGAACCTTACACCGCTGGCCTCACACCATCCTTCCAGCTTGTTCACATCCTCATGTGGAGCCTTCCTACCATCCAGTTAGGTGTCATCACAAATTTACTACTGAAGGTACCCTCAATGCCCTTGACCACATCAGCAGGACAGACACTGAACAGGACACGGCCCAGGGGACACCACTACTGACCGGATGCCAACTCAACACAGCTCCATTCCCAGCCACTCTCTGTGCCCAGTCATCCTGACAGTTCTTAACCCAGCAGAGAGTGCCCCTGCCCAAGTCCTGGGCTAATGGCTTTTCTACAATTGTGCTGTGGGAGATGGAGTCAAAGGCTTTGCTCAAGTCCAGAGAGATTCCATGCACAGCTTTTCCCTCAGCCCTCAGGAAGGTCACTTCCTCCTCAAAGGACATTAGGTTGCTCGGGCAGGACCTGCCTTTCCTAAACCCTCACTGGCTGGGCCTGACCCCTTGGCTGTCCCCTCTAGCCTGTGTGATCCCACCCATGATGATCTGCTTCAGAAGCTTGCTGGGCCCTGAGGTCAGGCTGACACGTCTGGAGTTCTCCTCATCCTCCCTGCAGCCCTTCTTGGGCATGGCTGTCACATTGGCAACTCCAGCCGTGTGGGACCTTGTGACTGTCCAGGGCTGGTAATAAAGGATGGAGAGAGGATTATCAAGCTCTTCCACCAGCTCCCTGAGCACCCTTGGGTGACTCCCAGCCAGCCCCACAGATTTGTCAGTGTCCCAGTGGCTCTGCAGATCACTCATGACTTCCTCCAGGATTGGAAGGCGTCTGGTCTGCTCCCCGTCCCTGTGTGCCAGCTCAGGGGACAGCTTGTCCTCTGGAAAATTGATCTGCTAGTTGAAGACTGAGGCATATTCCCACCACACTTCCAATAAAGAATGGAGATTTTCCTTGGCCCTCCTTTGTTTTTAATCTTTGTAAACAAACACTTTTTACTGTCTTTTACAGTAGTGGCCAGATGAAGTGCTAATGGAGCTTTTGCCTTCCTGATTCTCTTTCTACATGAGATGGGGGCCAAGGGGTGCGACACATGATGCACTGGACTGGAAAAGAAGTTTGGAAGGGTACAGGGCTTCTATGCAGATGTTTAGGAGACAAGGACACAAGGTGGGAAAAGGGAGAGCAACAGACTATTTGAATAGGAAAATGCATAGGCAAGGTCAAGAGGAAAAAGCCTAAACCAGGCCTTTGTGACC
>VWZP01000552.1:8141-42989 GCA_013396995.1 Dicaeum eximium
GAGAGGAGAGGAGAGGAGAGGAGAGGAGAGGAGAGGAGGAGGAGAGGAGAGGAATGGCTGCTCAGGACTTAGGGCTGAAATGACTCCCTGCCTTGCTCTTCCCCATTCCAACCCTACATCCTCATCATCTTGCAGCTCATGGAAGCCTGTTAGAAGGTTTACTCCTGGCTGGCCCTCCCTCAGGGATATCTGATGCCATCTGATCCACAGCAGCTGGATCAGCCCTTCCCACAGGGAACCACAGCTTGGCCCCAGTTCAGCATCTGCCCCTAGGCGGGGGACTCCCTAGGCCCAGTTGGCAGCTGGCCTTGATGCCACCAAAGTTCCTGGGGACTTCCCAGGGCTTCCCAGCCTTTGGAAGGGCTCACATTGCATCAGCCAGGCCTGGAGGAGATGCTCAGTGACACCCAGGGATCTCCTCCTCCTTCACTTGGCTTTCAAAGCTTTTCCTGCTTTGCATGTTCTCCAGAAGGATGCCAGATCTCCCTGGGGCACTCTTGGTGCCACTTGGATGGGGACCTCCTTGGATCAGACACTAAGAAAACACAAATCCACAAGTTTTTTGTCCTCAGGCAGGTAATTAGTGGCCTGGGCTTTGCCTATGCCAAGCCAGTGGCTCTGCAAGACACGGCAGGTCCTGGGTTTTCCAGACTTGTCATCAGCTGGCCTGTGGCATATGTAAATCCCAGACCAGGAAAATCCTGGATGAGCCTTTGCTGTTCTCCACAGTCCCAAAACCCAGCACTTTCCCATCAAAGCTCCGCACCAGCAGAAGAACTATGCTCAGTGCAGGGTCTCATCTGCTCTCCAGAAGGTGATTCCCAGCTCACAAGCCCATCTTGGGCCTTCTAACCCCAGCAGGACTTTTCAGGCCCGAGCAATGATGAATTTTTGGAGAAGGCTCCATTACCCAGCATAGCTCTGGCCAGGTAATCCCATCACCATATCCTGACACATTCTTTCCCCAACACCCTGCAGCAAGAGGGAAAAATTCCCCATAGCCTTTGGTTTTCCCATCCCACCACCTCAGGCCAGCACCAGCTTGGAGGCTTCCCGGCTTCCTGACCTCCTTGCTGCTCCAAACATCTCATGAGGCTCAGTGGATGGCCTGGGGCTGGGTTGCTGTGTCCTGCTTGATTTGACCCCAAGGGATTGGGGATGGACTTGGAGGGCAGCACAGAATGCTCTCACAGCCTCAAAGTTTGGAGACACCATCACAAGCTGGGATGGTTGTAAGTTGGTGCCTTCCCTAAAATCTCCATCACACCGCCACAAAAACTTGTGGGCAGCACATAGGGAAGTCCTTCTCCATGACAGCAGTTCAAAAGTCCAGGAGTAAAATGGAATTCCAGAGGATAAATCAATAAACTTCTCCCAAACGTGTCTTTAATTATAAGTGTTGATACAGACTTCAAAGGGAGGAAAGAGGAAGAGGTGAGTGAGGAGGAGGAGGAGAGGCTCTGGTTTAGCTCTTAGCAATGTGTATTTATCTGCATCCAGCAAAGATTGAGAAAGGGATTGGTTTTGAAAAAAAACCCCAACAAAAAATCAAAAAACAACCCCCCCCCCTCCGATGTTAACACATTTGCAACCCAAAAACCCATGGGGAAAAAAGCCCCAAATCCCCACATTCCTGCACTGACGCCCATCAGCTCCTCCCAAACACTCATGGCCACTGGAGCCGGGAGGTGTTTTGGGGCCAACCCGCCTGTTTTGGAAATACCTTCCTCATTTCGGTGGTGCCAGCTCATCTTGGGCACGATTGCCCCCTTTATCTTCGGCTTCCCCATCGCCCCGAGGCTGCTCCTCCCAAGGTCATCCCACTGATCCATCTGGGTGGCTGCTCCTTATCTGGCCAGCCAGGAGCCCAGCTTCCCCTCTCCCCTCCAGGGATGGATGCCAGGCTGAGATAAAGATCCACTGGCTCCAGGGAGGGGGACGGAAAGAGATTCTCCCATCCAAGAACGAGGTGGAGGGGACCATTGCAATCAGGACACCCACTGGGCCAAAGAGCCCCAGGGCACATCGCGCCCATTGTCTGGGCACGCCTGGAAACGGGAAAATTAACATAAACCGAGATAAAAACAATAGAGAATTAGCATAAAGTGTATAAACAGCCAAGAGAGGAGGGTGAGAGAGAAGCTGTTGCACTTCTCCAGGTATTTCTAAAACTTCTCTCCAGAGCCATGGTAGGAGAAAACTGATTTTCCTCCACAATTTTTTGCAGGCTGAGGCCAGCAGAGAACCAAGAGCAGGGGGAAACCAAAGCCAAACCCGTGGCGTTTTGCATTTCCTCCTCTGCTGGGCCTGGCAGGATGCTCGGGAGAGGGACAGCCTCAAATCCTGGCCCTGAGGGGTCCATCCCCACCATCTCCTGATTTTCCCAAGGGAAGAGGAGATGCTGGCAAGGTGGAACCTCAGCTGGAGCATCCCACCGGCACACCTGGATGCCATGGGAGGGCCGGTGGCTCCGGGGGGATGGGAAGGGGTCATGGGGAGGAGCCGGAGCTCCATGCCCAGCACTGGCCGGGTAAGGACAGCCCCATGCCCGGCACTGGCCAGGTCGGGACGCGGCCGGCCGGGATTTTCAGCAGCTGAGTGAGCCAGCAAAGCAAACACGAGAAAAGAGCTCCCAAGTCATGTAAACAAACAACCTATTAAGAGATGAATTAAATCTCCCAGGTACATAACCTTTCTGTTTAAACACTCCAGGCCTGGAAACGTTCCAGCGCATCTGACCCAGCTTTGCCTGTGATCTCCCTGCCGAGCTCCTCCGATGAAAGGGGCTGGGTTTCAGGAAGTAACTTTTCTTCTGCCTTTCCCCCCACCTAATTATATTATCCTTTCTTTCTTGTGTGGGTTTAATTCAGAGGGCGAGCCCCCAGATGTTTCCTTCTGCATCCCCTCCTCAGTACGGAGCAGCATCTGCCTCTCTCTCCATCTCTGGAACAAGACTGACTGCATTGACCTGTTAATTATGGAATTTAAGGCTGGTATAGAGGAAACAGGGGCAAATTGACCCAGCAGCATTAAAGGGAGGAGATTCCCCAGAGGGAAGAGAAAAACCAGGCTTTAAAAGGAAGGCAGACATCCCTGGGAGAATTCTGGGAGAGAATGAGGATGCTTCTTCAACAGCAGGACAAGTCATAGAGGCTTCAGTGGGTTAAACCCAATGGTGTGTGTGTGGTAGTGGTGTTAATTTTACTGAGGTTTCTGTCCCCTGCAGCTCAGGGGACCCTCAGCCAGCTCCCTCCTTTGAGCATCCAACACCCCATGAGCTTCCAGATGCCCTGCCTGCTCTGGGGCTCCCCTGTGCAGCCACTGCTGATTCAGGACAGTGAGGGGACTCACCCCGCTGGCTTCAGCACAGCTTCTAATCCCAGGCTTAACTTTAAGCCCAGGTTTGGGGTCCCACAGAGGATAGAAATCACACAGCCCAGCTGAGGTCACCACTGAGTTATGCTGACTCTTTCCAGGGATGGGGCGGGGGGTGCGCTGTTTTAATTAGTGCTGTTAAATTGCTTAAATCCACACACCTGCAGAATTTTGTTATTCAAAACTAAGCGTGGAGGCTGCAGGGATAAGGACCACTTAGAGGAAGCATCATTAATTACTTCTGGAGAAAGAAAAGCCTTTCTTGACACCAGACTAGGAGCTCTTTCAACCCTTGGTGACAGTGCTCTGTGTTAAAAAGGCTTTTACTGAGGTGCTTGATGTACCCAAACACCCCACTCTGCCCCACCACCAGGTGTCCAGTCCTGCAGAAAATATTTGGGGACAGGGACCACATATTTCTGAGTCTGCTTAAAAGACTAAAATACCTCCTTATTTGGAGGGCAAACATGCAGATACAGCCCATGTGCCATGGGATGGAAAGGGGATGGAGAGGAGTGATCTGCATCCCTGGCAGGGAACGGTCCCCAAAACTCAGCAGATCAGGAATGCTGGGTGACCCCCCCAAACCCCACCATGCAGGGATGCTCAGCAGTCCCTAGACTCCACGTGACACTCACCTCCAGTGACACCAACCCCACCCACCCCAGCGTGGAATTTATGAGCAAAGATAGGAACGGGGTTAAAAATAGCCCGAAGCCAAGAAAACCCGCACAGACAGGGAAGTGAGAGCCCCAAAGATAGTGCTCCCACTCTTTCACATCTGAGCTTTCAGTAATCACAGCTGCTTTCACTTCCCCTTCGCCCTCCGCCTGTTCCTCCGCTACTGGGTTTTGGTTCCTCTCTGCTCCCCCATCACCTTCCCCCTTTGGAGGCCAAGCCTTCAAAGCACTTCAGCTTTTATTTCCCCGGGGTGCTGCCAGTTCCCATGTCCCAGCTCTGGCACAACAGTGCCCTCTGAGGAGCTGGGGATGTGACAGGGATGTGAGGTGATGTCCCTTCCCTGCAGTGATCCAGCTCGGATGGGGTGCTCTGGGAGAGGATAGATGCTGGGTCAGGGGAGGGAGAGAAGAGTGAGGAGCAAGAAGCAGATCAGCTGGAGCTCTATCTCCATGCCTTTTCCCAGGTATTTGACTTTCAACAAAGCCGCAGCAGACCCAACAATTTAATGATGATTATTTTTAGAGAGGCAGCACAGAGAGGCGGTGCTGGAGGGACACGCTGGGCTTTGTTCTGCTTTGGCAGCAGGAGTGCCGCTGCGTGCAAGCGCTGACGGAGGGTCAATATTGACTTTCTGCTGAGGTAACTGGCAGGGTTCACGGGCTGCAGGCACTTGGGTGCTCCAGCTGCACCCTGCCCACACCCTGCCAGCACCTCAGCAGCTTTTTCCCAGCACCAAGATTTCCTATCAATGAAAAATGCTGCTGCAAATAACATCCACCCAGAACATCTCAGAGCAGACACACCCGGAGGGTATGCAGGATGCAGACTCCCTGGGGATGCTGCAAGAGCAGGAGCTCCCTGCCCTCAGGAAGGATATTCTGGATGGGAACAAGGGGCAGAGGTCTGCCTGTGCCTTGGCACATCCCAGAGTTGGAATTCCTTCTGATAATGGCCGTGTTTTCTCATCACAGACAAATTTTGCCACCTTTATAAAGGGGCTGTGTTTACACAGGGGCAGCAAGAACCAGGTCAGGGCTTTCCCTCATTCCCAGTGGTGAAGGAAATCTCAGCATGGCATCAGCTGCCCAAGCCATGTGCTCAGCAGGCACACGGTGCTGCCCAGCAGAGCAGGGGGATGAAGGGACAATGCTTCCCTCGCCTGCCACTCAACCAGAGCTGGCTTGGGATGGCTGGCACGGCTCCCAGACCCCACGCTGGTTACTGATCCTCAGGGAAGCAGAGCAGTGGTCTGGAGGGAGGCTGGAGCCTAGGGAGCACAGTAGCCCTGTGCAAATACAACAGCTTGGACCATCAATTATCTCCAATTGGGAAGTTTGGCTGACCCATGTCTGTGGAGTTTATCTGGAGCCATCCCATGGCCTCAGAGCTGCAGTGTATTTGGGGGACAAGAGCCCATGAAGAAGGAATGGGAGGCTTTCAGCTATTTTTTCAGGCACATGTTCTCATCTTGTCCTTTTTCACGCCTGATCCCCTCTCCCAGGGCTTTTGCCAGCCGCAGGCTGGGCTCTCTACCAGCCACATTCCTTCAGGTTGACGTGGCTTTTCTTTCCTCCCTCATCCTTATCACACTGGAGTTCATGAATCATATTTCTCCAAAACTATAAACCACTCAAGCACCCTGTGGAAATCAAGTGAGACAGAGCAGAGCCAGGCCCGGGGGCTCAGGCTGTTCTTGGGGGTACAGCTCTCCTGGGGAAATGCTCTTCCAGCCATCCAAGGAGCCATGGAGGAATAAATCCCTTTTATAAAGCTTTTATCGCTGTGCTGGCCCTCCCCCAGCTTGCTTTTGGCACTGCTTGGCATGCTCACGCAGCGCTGCAAGAAGGATGGCGGGAGTGGATTTTCTGGATACTCCTGTGGGACCAGGGGGACAAAGGGTCGCTGGGGTGCTGTCCCCCCACAGCTGGCAGTGGCCAACAATGACCTGCCAGGGGTTAAATGCCATGGGACAGGGGATTGGGAGCACCCAGGCACTCCCAGATTTCAGACTGAGGGGACTTTGCAATCACACTTGCTGGAGCCTGATTTTAAGCTTGATTTTAGGAGTCTCCATGCAGAGCCCATTTCCCTTTAGGATCCCAGGAGCCTGTGGTCAAGAGTAAATTAATTTTATCTTGACTGTGATGACTAAACTGACCTTTATTCCTCATATCCCTAACAGCACAAAGGCTTTTTCATCATTCCATCCCCTCTATCCCATTTTCCCTGGAGAGTCAGAAAAGTGAAGTGCAACACCAAAGCCAAACCAGAAAAGTGAGGTACAACACCAAAGCCAGCCTTCCCAGAGAAAAAAACCCATCTCCATCTAAAAGTCAACATGAGATCCAATGAATAAAACCCCAGGCAGGGTGAGCAGTTCCCAGCAGGGAACTGCGACATTGCGTTATTTCAGTCCCCATGCGTCTCTGAGCTCCAGGGAATTCAACCTCTAATTAGCTCAATTACTCCTGGAAACAATTTTTCAAGCACCCACGGAGGCAGGTGGCCAGGGGAAGAACCCTGCACCTGCAAGTTTGAACTGGGAGGCTGCCCCACTGAAGCCAAGCTATTGGTGTTGCTGGTGCCAAGGAGTCTGTGCCGAGCCCTGCTGGGTCTTTTGGCAACCGCCTTATCAGCAGTCAGGGTCATGCAGCTGCTTCCCAGCGCCTCCCAAGTCAGAAGGGCTGGCCAGACAAAAAAATGAAGCACATGGAAAGTAAAACATGAGGGCAGAGGTTGGAACTACCACTATTCCTTTGGATCATCTCCCTTCTCCGCTGTCAGTGCAATCTTACAGGAGGAAGATCCGTGTCTCATGGTGTTGTTTTGAACCCTGCCAGAGCGAGGAAAGGAAAAAACCAACCAACATCCCCGGTTCTCACTCGCCACCACTGATCTGTCACCCTGTGGCAACCCCTGGCCTCCCCCAGTGCCTGGCTGGGCTGTGGTTGGGGACAAACCCACTTCCTGCCACCTCACGTGCTTTGGGGATCTGGAGTGGGCGGCATCCCCGCAGCCGGCGGGGCAGGTGCCAAATCCGGAGCCCCAGGGTGCAAAGCCGCTGCACTGGGTGCTGCACAGAGGCACCACTGCTCAAAGGCTAAATATGGGAAGGTTTTGTCACTTTTTACAGATGGTTTTTCCTGCTGTAGGCTCCCAAGATGGAGGAGAGGGATGGGACAGGCATGTGAGATGATGCAATTCCCATCCCAAGTCAGGCTGGGTAGCCAACTCCTGATCAAAGCTAGACCAAAACAGCACCACGGCATCTCCATCCTCCTCTGGTGCTCCCCAAATCCAAGCAGCAAAGGGATCCCATCGAGTCTGGGATGCTGAGAAGCACGTGGAAGCCCAGGAAAGGAGGTGGGCTGCTGCCTTTGCTCAGCTTTTGTCCCAGCTCTTTAATCACTCCCAAGCCATGCTGAGAGAAAGTTTTAAGCAGGATGAATGAAATTGCAGCACAGCAGGATTCGTGGGGGTGCTGCCTCGGTCATCCCAGAGTTTCATGGCAAAGTGAAACAAAAAATCAGCGTGTGGCTCAAAAAGAAGAGCTGAAGGAGAAGAAAAGCTCCTGGGAAGTGTCAGCGGCCTGCCCTGTTAACCTGGGTCACACACAGAGCTGTGAGGGATGGAGGTGGAAGCCTGAATGCCCTGAGGGATCCATTCCTCAACACCTCTTGGTGACCTCACTGACTGGGAGAGCCTGGCAGTGCCTCTTCCCCAAGCTGGCACAGAGCCCTGCTTTGGAATCAGGTCCTTTCTCACCACCCTAAGCCTCCTCCTAGAGAAACACTGTCCCAAAGTCACCTCCTCAAGCAGTCACGGCTTCCCCCAGTTCCATTCCTGCTCCTTTTCCACAGGGAGCAGCTCCTGCCTGCAGGCATGTCCCTGGCCATGCATGGGGACCTACACCTGTGCCAGGCTGGAAGCTGCTCCTGCCTCCCAGAAGGAACTTAACTGTTTCTTCTATTTGCCCTGAAGGAAAGGTGGTTTGGGCACAGGTTTATCCCAGCCTGGAAAGCTATCACAACCTGCTTCCAATGAAAAAAATCACAGCAATTGAGTAGATCACTTGTCAACATTTTTGGAGCAGCTCAAGGCAGCAAAGCAGGCTTTGAAGAGAGGAAGGCTGTTATCAGGGACATGGTGTTTTGTCCTGGGATAGAGGAATCTCTGCTGGATTTTCTGTGCTGCCAAGTCAGGGAGCAGGAGGAGGGATAAACAACTCCAGGCACAGGAGGTAGCCACGACAGAGCCTCAAGGACAAGTGCCAGTTGTAGCAGCCAAAACACACATTGCCCTGTGAGCAGAAGAAACACCATTCACCATCAAAACTCACAGAAGCCAGAAACATCTCTGCTACTGTCAGTGAGCTTAAGGGAAGGTCCTCTGAGAGGCTGAGAGCTGAGAAAATGAGCAAATGATGCAGGTCACTCCATAAATCCTGGCAAAATGCAGAAGTCACAGCCACAACAGCACTACAGCCCTCTGTGTGAGCCACAAGCTCTGCTCACACCAGGATCCTTCTCAGAAATTGCGACTCCCTGGATTTCTGTCAGTGGAAGAGCCAGAAGAGGGAAGGTTCAGAGGTTTTATTTGTGTAGGATGGGTAAGTCAAGCAAACCTAACCTAGTGACCTCTTCCCTCATGCACAGCAAGCTGGAGGTTCCCCCCACAGGCAGGATGCACATGCTGTACCCAAGGCCTCAAATTTGTTTGGTTTTAGTCAAAAATGAACTCTGTAGGTCAGCAGTGCTTTGCTAGAGCAGCATGTTCCACAGCTCCCATTCCCCTCAGAAGAAAGATTGTATTCCCAAGGAAAGGCTGGACTGGGGGAGCCCTGCCTGGTCTGGCCCACAAGGGCACAGCATTTCCCAATTTATTCATGCCAGGCAGTTAATTTTCAAACTGAAAAGGTCATCAAAGGCTAAGTTTGACTTCATTCCCACGGGAAACACGCACCCTTGGCTTTCCATGAGGGCCTAGCCTGCTTATTTCCTGACTGGGGCACCCAGATGGGCAAGAGCCACTTTGGAATGAGGTGATACCTGTATCCCTCTCTAGACAACAGCTACAAAAGGGCAAAAGGACTGGAGAGCTCCTTTCAATTTTTCTCCATATCTGATAAAAAACCCTAAGCAGACACAATAACTTAGCAAAGATACCGGCTTGGAACACCTCCCAGAGCAGTTACAAGAGGCAACTCATCAGGGGCGGGATTAAAAACTCTGTTTTATTAAGTTCCCAGAGGGAAAATCTTTTTGGACAGTGACTCTTGTTGGGAGGAATATGCAGCCAACACAGCTGTAGACCAAGCTTTAGAGAGCAGGAATGCTCCAGGAGACACTTGCTAGAAGGGGCAGGAATTACCCTGCACCAGAATTTGCAGGGCCCTTTCCTCTCTAGAGTCACTGGAGCTCAAACACCTTCTGCAGCCTGCCCAGAACAGAGCAGGTGTGAAGCACTGGGAGCTGAGCAGTCTCAGGAACAGTTACTCCCAAAATATCACAGGGTTTTCCACACTGAAGCAGCACATTCTTGGCTCTGGTTTTTGAATGTCTGTGGTGAGGTACCACATTTCAGTTTGGCACCAGCTGGAAGACAACCCCTGGCTCCTTCTGTTGAAGAGCAGCTAAAGGTATGCATGCCAGGGGTACCAGGGCAGCTGAGCCCAGCTTCCTGCTGGCTTTATCTAGAAACCATCAGGAAGGCACAAAACCACCATTTACATGCCAAAACATCAGCTCTGCCTTGGCACATCCCGTTCTTCAAGGATCCTTTTAACTCTTTCCACGATGGTCCACACTTCTGCCATGGCACCTCGGCCTGCAGGGCAAGATAAAACCACATTGTGAAATCCAGGGTGGGGGCAACCTAAAGAAAGTGCATGGAGCAAAATTCCCTGTCTCACTTCCTTTCTCCAGGGTATGTTTCAATTCAAAACTGTGTGTTTTCACTATCTTTCTGAAATGGTCTTTGCCTATACAAAATACTTGACAAATCCCTACCATCCCCAAGACTGCCTGAGAGAAAGGACCTCCATTAGAGAAAGCTGTTGTGGATTCCCACCAGCCTGAATCCTGGAAGCAACTCTTGGAGAAGGCTGAGCAATGGACAGAACAAAATGGAAAGGCTTTTCCTTTAGGCCTGGTTATCTGCCAGACGAGCATCTAATCTATGTTGTGCTGCTGCTTCCCTTTGAAACAGTTTTTAACTCAGGTTCAGAATTTTAAAGCCTGAGATAAATCACCTTGTCTAACCTTGTGTGCTCAACTCAGCACTGGGAACTGAGGCCATTCACTCTTCTAATTTGCCTGGAGCTGAGGAAAGATGCTTCTCCCACAGGTATTTGTCTCTTCTGGAAGACTGAAAAGGAGTCTCTCTTGATATTTTGTCCTGCTGGCTAATCGATTTCATAACTTACTGCTCAGCAGAAATTAGTTCTGGGAAATGTCGTTTTCCTCTTTTTCAGACCTGTAAATCCCAGGAGGTCTGGAGCATTCTGTGGACAAGCTGCAGGCAGATTTGGACCCTTCTGCTCTCCTAAGCTCAGGGAGAAGAGCTGCACCCGACAAGAGACACTCCCTCTGCATGGTTTGGCATAGCTACATCCTTCCAGAACACTTCCAAGGCCTTCTTCCCCCACCACCCACTACTCCAACACCTCTGGCAATTCAGTGCTGGATTTTTAGGTTTAGCAAAGCAAACTCTTACAGCACAGCTCATGCCTACAGATGGAAATCTGCCAGTGTGCCAGGCTCTAGAAATCCAGCTAAGGATGATGAAGATAATGGCAGTATGGAAACTATCCAATCAAGAATCTCAGTTTGGTATTCGAACTCATTTAGCTGGGCTTTCTGTCTAAATCCACTCTTTACTAAGGGAGAAAAATTAATCAGGTAAAACTTGAGGGCAGTGAGGATCTCGTGCATTTCAGGTGAGACCCAACCACATGGGGCGAGGAAGAGAAACCTCCTAGAGCAAAACAAACCACAACATCAACAGACAAAACTGGTGTAAACTGAGTCTCTCCTGCACCACATGTGTGAGCTTTGCTACATGCTGCTCATGTGGAAACGAGGGAAACCCCTGCGTGGATGGAAGCCACAAAACCAAAATAAGTGTGGAAGACGCTGTGGGGTGAAAGGCCTGAGGAAAGAGGAAGGGGTGAAAAAAAGTCAGTTGTGGAGGCTAGTTTGGGTCTTCAGAGAGATGGAATCCATTAGTGCCCTGCCATAATCTCCCTACAAGCTGCCAGGAAAAGTGCTGGTGTTTGCCACCAGGAAGATCTTGTTGGGAATTGACTCACAAGCACAAGTGGAGTTCAGTCAGATGTGGCTGCTCCTGCCATCCCTGCATCCCTCTCCTCCTAGCTCCTTCAGGAGTTTGCTCTCACAGCAGAGACAGCTGAGCTGGATATGAAGAAATTTGATGTAATCATGTCTAAAATCCCAGTGGAAGGCTAATCATCCAGGATATTTCAACTGATGTCAGAGTTACTTGACTAGACATACCTAACTGTAAATATTTCTTAGTTTTCAGTTCCAAAAGTATGAATCTCTAGAGGCATTGCACCTACCTAAGGATTCCAAAACTGAGCCAGGCCTAGAATTTAACCATGAGGGACATTTTAACAGCCTGTCTTTGTCACAGACTGTTTATTGGACTGACAGGGTGGTTAAAATCCTGCTGGAGCTGGAGCTATTACAAGAAGTAGATGCATAGTACTGTGCAGGCTGTGGCTGGAACTGGAGGACGTTTTCCAGAGATTTGCCCAATGAAATTTTAATAAAAAGCAAATCCATTCATCCAAATGATTTGTATCAAAACCCTTCCCAAAAGTCAAAATACCTCAATTTAAAGCAGCTACTAAAACTCAAATGAGACCATTATTTCTTAGCACTGCAAGCTAAATGTATTCAGTCTGCACTTCCTCCACACCCCTCTTTCACTTCACAGAACTCTGGTGTCAAAACCCCAAATCAAAGCTTGTTTGGAAGGCTAAAAAGTAACCCAGGCAACAACAACAACAAATGTTAAATGTTTGTCCAGCTACACCCCCAGCCACATCTGCAAAGGGCTTTTCTCACTGTGTGCACTCAGGGACAAGATTTAATCCCAATGACGGAGCTGAGGAACTGAGGCACAATGAAAACAGCCCCCAGTCCCAGCAGAGGGCAAAGTCAGGACGCTCAAATCCCAGGCTGGTAACGCTGGCCACTGAACCTGCCTTCTCTTTGATCTCCTCTCTTCCTAAATGAGCATTTCTGTTCAATATCAGGCTCAGCTGGAAGCTCTTAAGGCTACTTAAAAATTAATGATGAGGGGTAACACGGGGCAAAGCTTCAGCTTGTTTGTACAAACCGTGGCAGTTCAACATCTCCGTGGCCATACAGCAAAAGGCAGCACATCCCTGCAGGAGGAGGGAGGGAAAAGGGCAGGAGCCACGGAAAAGGACTGACCTTCATCTCCACACACGAGTTTCTTCACCACACAGGGGATCTCCATGTAGCCAAAGCCCTTGAGCTGCTCCACCTGCCGAGCTGTGATGGGATGCTCCCACATGGCTGTGTTCATGGCTGGGCAGAAGAGCAGGGGTTTGCTCAGGTCCCACGCGCGGATCACACAAGTCTGTGGGAGAAGCCATGGGAGGCCTTGGATTTCCTCATTCCTTCCCATCCCTTTGCTGGACCTCTCCAGCCTGGCTGTTGTTTTGTCAGGGCAGCTGGACTAACCCATGGGCTGAGACTAAATTGTAGCACATTCCAGCCAAGCTCTCTGACAGGCAGGAAAGATGAGGGAGGCTACCCAGAGGATAAATCCCACCCTGCTGCAGCCAGCAGCCCAGGCTGGAGCAAACCAAGCTGGAAGAGGATGTGTACAGACTGTGTGGGAGACAGAGAAGCTGAGAGGTGGCCACAAATCTTATTGGGTACAAAGAAACCCCTGGGGCAACACTTCAGATAACAAAGCTGAACACTGAAAGTTGGCCATGAGTCTTTCTGACATGATATGCCAGCTGGATCCATAACTCCCTGCAAGGGTAGCTTCCAGGATACAACAGAAGAGAACACAGGCACATTTGGGCTGCTGCAGGAGATGCTGGCAGGCTACAAAGCATCTGTCAGCTCCTGTGTGCTAGAGGCAACCAAATCTGACTCCTCAGCACTTCCAGATAACCCAGGGTCACCTCATCCCCTTGGAAAGATAAATGCTGGTTGTTCTTAGTGCAAAGTCCATCGGATTCCTCAGGCCTTGCAGCATTTCAAACAAAGGAGCTTCCAAGGGAGCAGCTCTGATCACAGAGTCCTTACAGGAACTCTGCCCAGCCTTTTTTATACCCTGTGACTTGAACCCTTCCCACCACAAGGAAATCTGATGGCATCTGTTCTGAACTGCCAACCAGCACCTCCAGCACTCATTCGCCTTTCCTGGAGCTGCCTCTTCCCTTCACAAGGCTCTCAAAGATTGGCAGGAGCCTGTGAAGCTATGCATCCCTGACATCCAACCTGAGCTCTTCCCTCTGCTAAACCAGCACACCCACAAGGGACCCAGACAGACAAGACATTCCTCGTCCCTCCCACAGCTCTTTCTGGCTTCTCTCAGATCTCCAGTGATCTGCTCCGGGTGGATTTTGTTCATTTATATGCACTTCTTATCCAAAAGACTGTAGGTCATGCAGATCTGCAGCTTCCTGAGATCTTTTGTGTGGTTAATGCCTGGCCACAAAACATTCAGCCCCACTGAAGGTCCCCAGCACCCAACAAAGAAGCACACTCCCTTTTAACACACTTTCTGATTAGGCTGAAGAGCCTCAAGAGCCCTCTAAATACCAAAAACAAGCCTGAACAAGCAAAATCCTCTGTAGCTGAGGCTGGGAGGTAAGTGGGCATGAGCATGTTTGAAAGTCTGTGCTATGTTAGGTGAGGGAGGTGGTGAAGTAGCAGGAAGTAAACAGTTTTATCTGATCTCACAGGTGTCTTTCCAGATTGCATTGAAAAAAATGTAGGGGAACTCAAAAGTGAGTGAGCGTGTGTACAAGTGACAGAGAGAGAGGATGGAGGCAGAAAGAACCACCACCCTCCAGGAAAAGCAGGGAAGACAAAGCAGGGCCTGGGAAATGAGATGAGAGACTGAGAGAGCTGAGGAGCAGGAATGGATTCCAGGGAAGGAAAGAGAAGGAGCAGAGGAACCGTGCTGGGGAAGAGAGAGACAAGCAGATGAAGGGGGAGCAGAACGTGCAAATCTCACGGCTGGTGATGCTGCAGAAGCACCAAGAGTCCATGGAGGCAAGGTCAGGCAGTCCTGAGGGGTGGCAGCAGTGCAGGCAGAGCCCAGGTACTCACCAGCAGGTTGTCACAGATGCCATTGGCGACCTTTGCCAGCGTGTTGGCATCCAGAGGTGCCACCACCATGAGGTCAGCCCAGCGCCGGAGCTCAATGTGCAGGACGGGGTCCGAGCGGCCCTTCCACAGCTGCAGGGAAGACAAGGTGGGAGCACCAAACCCTCACACACCTCACCACTCCCACCTCAGGAAACACAACCCCTTATGGAATTCCTATGGAATTATGCTTATGGAATTTAAGGGGTGGCAGTGGATCAGTGGATAGGGGGATGTTTTCCCCACAAGACAATTCACACATCTGACAACCACAGGTTTCAACTCATAGCAAAGAGCTGCCCCCATCCACAGCATCCCTTAGCTTTGTAATTATTCCTAAGAGTTCCATCCTTCAGCCAGCTGAGCCAGGCAGGCCCAAACCAGGGGTACATTTCCTGGGGAACCCATGTGATCTATAAGCTTCACACTGAAGTGCAGCTGCCTACTGGCTTCTCATAAGGTACAGACCCCTAACTGAACAAGTCACTTTTAATTAGGTTGCACAGCCCTACTCACATTCAAAGCAGCAAAGGGAACCCTCCTAAGTACTGCAGGGAACAGTGTCCTGTTGGCTTTCTCCACAATGGATGAGGTTTATCCAGTTTGGCACTTCCCTCCTCTCTCAGCTCTTCAAATCACAGAATGGTTTGGGTTGGGAGGGACCTTAAAGCTCACCTTGTCACATGGGCAGGGACACCTTCCACTTGACCAGATTGCTCCAAGGCCCATCCCACCTAGCCTGGAACACTTCCAGGGATCCCGGGGCAGCCACAGCTTCTCCTTGACACACTCGAGTGACTATTTCTATTTTCTCTAAAGCCTTGAATTGCTCAAGAGAATCCCGGTTTTAAGAGCTCAGTTAACTGGGAAAGAGTCCTGAGAAGCAGCAAATGGCAGCAGGTGCTCATTCCCCAGAGGACACCTAACCACAGGCCAGGGCCACGAACTGCTCCTTCTCTGAGTCACGGGAAGCCACAACAAAAAGGCAACATCCGAAAACCTGGGACCTCCTGAACACCTTTCCCACCTCCTCCACTCACTTCTATTCTTTCTCATTGTTTTATTGCCAGAGTGAAGCATCTCACAAAGAGATGCTGAGCAGGCTGTCACAGTGAGCCCAGAGGAGGCTATCAAGCTAATCAGAGGGATGGACCACTTCTCCCATGAGGAAAGGCTGAGAGAACTGGCAGTTCTCTAGGGAAGAGAAGGCTTTGGGATGACCTAATTGTGTCCTTCCAGTGCCTCAAAGAGCCAGCAAGCTGGAGGGAGGCTATTTATAAGGGTCTGGAGCAACAGGACAAGGGGAAATGGCTTCCAGCTGCCAGAGGACAGGGTTAGATGGGATATTGGAAGAAATTGTTCCCTGTGAGGGTGGGCAGGCCCCGCCATGGGGTGCCCAGAGAAGCTGTGGCTGCCCCATCCTTGGAAATGTTCCAGGCCAGGTTGGATGGGGCTTGGAGCAACCTGGGATAGTGGAAGGTGTCCCTGCCCATGGCAGGGGTGGGACTGGATGAGCTTTGAGGTCCCTTCCAACCTAAAACCTTCTGTGATTGTTTCCCACTCCATGTGCTCCATGCCTCCTCTCCAGTGTGCCAGCAGACCTCAAAGCCTGACATGCACTTCTTCTATCACCCCACTGAGGGTTCCTCAGAAATAACTGCCTGAGGCTGTAGCACTCTGGGATCCAGTAGGTATCCACCAATCCCTGAGACCAGCCAGAAAGTTTCCTGGCCGTTGCCATTGGTGTGTTTCTGTCCACTTAAAAGTGATGCTCATGTGTGAGCAGGAATAAGGGTAAGAAGAGAGCACCTCATGCTCAGATCAGCACTGCAAAGCAGGGAGGAAATGTATGGAAAAACAAATCTTGATGCTTGTACAATGAACCTCTTCATACTCAAGGACTCTCAAAGTGTGTCAGTAAAACTGCAGTCAGGAGAAAAAGCCATTTCACAGGGAGCAGAGATGTTCACAGCCCCGACAGCTGAGCTAAGGAGAATGAAGCTGCTGCCTGCGTGACAAGTATGACTCATGACAAGCACCAAACTCGCTCACCATGTCTCTGCAGTGGCTGTCTTGACACTTCCTGACACTCCCCTCAGAGCAGCCAGGCCCAGGGTGGAGAGAGACCATTGCTACCCTCCCTGCCTGCTGCAGGACAAAATCCTGCAATGCATCAGGGCAGCCTCTCTCTTCCTCCTCATTTACAGCATGTTCCTCAAAAGCCACATTCCATTAATAGACCAAGGAGTGAGTCTTGGCCCCAGTTTAAAAAAGAACTAAGTGTGGTTTCTTGCAAGAAAACTTGGAGGAATGCTTCTATTTGCAAGAACAACTCACCTGCCACTCCTCTTCATCACTATAGAGGGTCACAGGAATCTCCTGGGCATTGTAGAAATGTTTTGCTCTCTCAGTAGTGACCACCTTCACCTCGAGCTAAGCAGAAAGAAAAAAAACACTGGTTAGACTTGAGGACAATTTTGAAGGTTTTGTAACTTCTTTGAGAGACTCCCCTATTCACAGCTGAAAGGCCAGGCCAGCACAAGCATCCACAGGAGCCAGAAACTCATTTCATGTCAATCTAAAACAGGCAGGTCCTCACCTGGCAAGCAAAAGGGAAAACCTCTGTGCAGGTGTGTCCATAGCACAGGGTTTCTGTGCAGCAAACCAGTGGCTTCCACAAAGAGAGACTGGGTGAACACGTGAAGGCTCTCTCTGAAATCTCAGATAAACCTGCAAAGCCACTGCAACCTTCATTTATTGGTGTCTACTTGGGAAAGCCTATCCCATCCTTCAGAAGGTGAACCTCTCATTTCCTCCTGCAGAAATCTTCCCAAGTGGAAAAGGGGGCTTTTCCCTGTTTTATATGTCCTGCAGCTCTGATAAACATTGCCAACATCTCCTGCCACAGGCAGTGAACCGGAGGTATCCTCCACATACCAGGATGAGCCAGTGTCAGCTCTGCATGCCCCGACTGCCCATGTGGGACATGGAGCTGAACTTCCAGCTGCAATTCCTCCCAAGGATGTTCCTTAAACATCCAAACACATGGATGGAGCACTCTAAAGACTGGTAATGAGGAAGATGAACCTCAGGCTGCTGATTACAGTGAAAAATACCCCTTTTCCATGGTATTGGCCACTGCCTGCTCCTTCCAGCAGCTCCCAGGACCCACTGCCTGGTCCTGTTGATCTGACAGTGAGATGGGGAGAAATCAGCCCTACCAGCAGCTCCTTCCTGCTGGAAAACAGTGCCTTGAGGTAGAAAACCAATGAGGCACTCTGTGTATGTACTCCTTGCTACAATGAACTGCTGGAACCCTCCAAGCTCCAAGAAGGTCTCTGCAATAGCTGAAGTGATGTGACAGAGCAGATTAATCCAGCTCCCAACTCCATTTGTTCTACTGGGAATGAGGCAATGTTGGCTCCTTGCATCCTATGACACTAGAATAACAGCTGGGAGCAGTGGAAAATCCCAGCCTTGGCATATTGTGGCCGTTGGTAATTTTCCCCATTTTCTGAAGGAAAAGCGACAGGCTGCACGACACATTTTTGATACTGCACGTTTGCTTTTTTGCCTCTTCTAAATATCTGTTTTTCTTGAAGCACCCCTGACTGGGAATCACAGGTGTTCACAGTGTTTTTGAGTGTGAAGATCACACTCACAGGCATTAGCTAACTGTATTATTTCCATGCTAAGCTCACCCCACAGGAAGCTGCTCGAGCCAAGCAGCGACACCCACAAAGGCGCTATCACCGCTCTGCTGCGCCGCAGGCTTCGGGCGAGGTGTTAACCTCAGTCTGCAAGAAAATTTATTTATTTATTTATTTGGGGGGTTTAAAGGCCACTGTGCAGTTTGAAGGAAGATGGCTGCTCTCTGAAATGCTGCCATTGAAAAAAAGATTTATTTCTTCCAAGCATAAGCCCAGGACTAGGAAAGAGCTCTGGCTGTCGTGCACTGCATTCAACCATTCAGGCCAGAACATTCCAGAGGGATGTTCAAGGAGTCTGAGTGCTGGTGGCTGAAATCCCACCACCCCCCAGGAAAGTTGTTTTGTGAGTTAAATATTCTACCTAATGAAAGTTTTCTGCTGGGGTAGGCTCCTGCTTCCCTCATTCTCAGCAAGTCTTTCAAGTCCCTCCAGCTAGAGTGGGAAGAGGTCAGTGCTCTCCAGATTACTTCAGCCTACATAGTTTATTTCTATTTACCTGGCACACCCTTTGTTTGCCTGTGGATATCTTCAACAGCAAAGGCAGTCTGGCCACACCCAAACTCCCTCACTAGAGACAGTTTAGATTAGTTAGAGGTCTTTGGTTTAAGCCAAAATCTCCAAAACAAACTTTACCACAAAACTGCCTCCTCTGTTCAGGCAACACTGATCTCTGATAGAGGATTCTCCTGGGACAGCCCCTCCTAACCCCGGTAAGGAGGTGCACATGGTTATTTTTTAATGACTTTCTCAATTCTGACAGCAAAATCTTTCCAGACAGCCTGAGCACACGAGAATGAGCAGCTCCTCTGTTAAATGGCCCCTACGAGCAGAGGCAGAGGCTGCCTGGCAGGTGCACAATGAAGTGACAGGGTGTGATTTAAACCTGAAGTCCAGGTGACATCCTGGAGCTTCAAGAGCAAAACATTTTGCCCACCAAAAAGTCTATCCTTCAATCTAGGGTCACAGACTGGTTTGGATTGGAAAGGAAATTAAAAGTGTTCCAGTTCCAGCCCCTACCACGGGCTTCCACTGTCCTAGGGTGCTCCAAGCCCTGTCCCACCTGGCCTTGGACACTGCCAGGAGAAGTCAAAGACAAGTCAAGCAAAAGGCAGTGAGCAGTCACATCCACTGGCACCTTCGAGGAGGTAAAGTTTAATGAGCAGCAAAATCACTCTGCAAAGTCGTTCACTACAGACCATTTCAGGCAAAACATCAATTTAAACTAACCACTCTGGTTGCAAGCCTGTGACCACATCTCCTCTGGTATCAACGCCTTTCCTCTGCTCCTGCCTCCCCTGCTTTGTAAAGTTCTGCTCCAGCAGTAAAGAAAATGATGCAACAGCCTGGTGCAGGACTCAATAAATGCCACGGGAAAGTTACAACGACTCAGCAGGCCTTCAAATCACAGCAGAAATTAGTAAGTAACTTTGATTAATAAGCTTTTATAAACTCCTGGATGTCTCATTTTTGCTTTTTTCGCCCTAAAACCAGTGCCCACAAAGCCTGTACTGGATGTCACAGACCTCTGGGGCTGCACAGAGAGTTTGAGTCCAGCTGTCTGCAGCTTTTAATTCTGAAACAAACATCCAGAGAGAAGCGAAGGGTTTGAGCCACATTCCTACCACGGGTCATTTGCATTCTGCCTGTCACATGCACAGAAGGATGTCCCAAGCTCCAGGAGCAAAGGAAAATGGACAATAGCCAAGCTAATCTAAGAGGGAGAGGATTAGAAGATCTCTATCTCTGGACTGGTCACCCCATTCCTTGATGTCATTTTCCTTTGTCCTTATTTCAGGCTGGCACCTTTGACCTCGCTAATCACGTCAGGTCAAGTCATAAATTAACTGAGGCCTCACTTTGCCACACTACCTCACCTCCAGCAGCCTTTCCAGCTTGGATATCGACATCAACCACATAAATCAGCACCTCCTCTGCCTCTACTCAATGTACCCACAAGGTACAGCCTCCCAAGTCATCCCAAAGGATATTCATGCAGCAATCTAATCAATAATACACGGATTTCAGTGCACCCTCTTGCCCCTGCTGCTTTTTTCTTTCACTACTCCTAAATATTTCCTCCATTTCTAAAAACCTGAAAGTTTTCTATGTTTAAAAGAGCACATTTCCCTCCCGGATCAGTCATCAGTGACCCCTGCTGGGCACCTCCAGACAACAAATAGTAAAAAAATACTACACCAACACATATAGCAGCTTGTGCTCTCCATTTCTGGTCTTACAAGGTCTGTTTTCCCTTCCTGGATCACATTTGAAAAGCCACATCTCACCCATGGAAAACTGCAATATCCTGGAGATTTCCAGTTTCAGAAGCATCAGCTCTGTCTGCAACCACATCTGGTGACTTCACTGACAAGGACAAACTCCAGACAAAAACCCACCCAAAGCAAAGACTTTCTCAAGTATGAAATTAGAAGAAAAAAAAAAAAAGAAAGGAAAAAAAAAGAAAAGAGTTTTTAAAACAGGTGGAATCCTCCTCACAGAGATTTTTGAACTAAGGGGCCCTCAAGGAGGAACTTGTCATTTCAGCAGAAGCCACGTGATCACTCCTCAAAACCAGGGTAACTCCAACTTTACAAAGCTCTACCAACAGCTTCACTCACCCCAGGGATTTTCAGCAATTCTGAAACGAGCAGGGGCAGCTTGAGGGCAGCCACGCTTCCAGTCACTCCCAGCAGCACATGGAACTTTTCCTGTGCCACAGATGAGCTGTGTCCTGCAGGAAGGGCTGGTTCTGGCAGGGACATGGGCTCCATGCTGCAAGGCACCTGAGCAGGCACAGCAAAACAGACACTGCACTAACACAGCCTCCAAGCAGGGCTCCAACCCCAGCACATTCCCAAGGGCACAGATCTGACCTGGACTCCAGAAAGATGGGATGAACTCTGGGGCATCCCACAAATGTCACTCATCCCTCAAGGATTTCAAGCATCAGCAGAACTGTAAGGGCAGCTCAGTGTTTAATTACATTCTTCTATCAGATACTAGGAAACAGACCTAAAACTTGAGCAGAGAGGCCACAAAAGCACCCTGGTAAAGTTCATGCCCCCCAAAATTCAAATTCAGATTACCACATGTTGAACACGGTCCAGAATTTAGGGCAGATAAATAAAACAATTTGGGGTAAAATTTCACACCAAGTTCTCTAAAGGCAAACAAACCCCTGCTGAGTTGCTTTTCCTCTGCACTCTCTGGTGATTAATACATGCACAGAGATGTCTTAATAATTAAAAATGTGGGGCCTCACTGCACACACAACCATCTTGTTTCTTACTCTGTTCCTAAATATTAACAGCAGCACTACAAATAATTCCCTAGCAGCTCTAATTCAGGTCTGCTGCTTCCTCCTGGCCTTCCTATGCTGCTGCCACACTGATAAAATACAGAAATTAATGTTTTGGTGGGGAAACAGACACAAGTATCTCAAATATCAGCAATTAATGATTAAGCAGCAAAGAGTAAATTCAGTTCTTGAAAAATCACTGCAACCAGTAAAGTTTGTTCCACTTTAGTGATGTTCTTGTTGTTCAAACTAAGGTGCTTGGAATCACTTTGGGTGGAAAGAAGATGTGGCTGCTCTGATTTTTGGGAGCAACTCGGAGGCTGGAGAGAGGAATTTCACAGGATAACAGCCTGGTTTGGGCTGGAAGGGAAATTAAAGTGACCAAGCCCCACCTCCTGCCACGGGCAGGGACACTTTCCACTAAAAGCCCAATTTCAGCTTTGCTGATTAGCAATGGAAATTAGGAGGTGAAGAAATGTAGCAGGGCATTGGCTGAAAGATTTTAATGCTGCCACCACACTTCATACATTTATCTGTACCTAATTAAAATCAGATTATTAAAACTAATAATCAGATTATTTAGAAATAATTGAAACTATTATCTACCTAAAGCATCCTTAGGATGTTTCCAAAGCGTCCACAACTAATTCCACCGAAGCACCGAGAAATTAAAGCCTGAGTACTAAAATGTAAATTTTTAAGTAAGAAACTTTCAAGATGCTTATAAATTATAAAGCAATAATAAAAAGGATTAAAATGATACAATTATAAAACAATTATTAAAATAGTAAAAGAATAGTAAATACGGTAAAACAATGGTAAAAAGGTGAAAACTTTTAAATGGTACAAATGTAAAAATAACGGCAAAAATAGTGGTAAAAATGATAAAATAATGGCAAAGGATTATAGTAAAAGCTGCATGTATAATAATATATGTAACACAACGATAAAAAACTGCTGGGCCGCGCTTTCCTCTTACCCAAACACAGCTGTGGGGAAGCAGCCACTAGAGAAGAAGCAATTTACACGCCCTCAAGGGTTAATTAAACCAACTTTTAACACGGTAACAATGCTGCAAACGGCACCGAGAAGCCGCGGGGGCTCCCAGGAGGTGACAAACAGCGCTCCGGGACCGCTCCAGGCACGGCCGGCACCACAGCGGAGCCGCGGCCCGCGGGCGGACCGGAAGTGGACGGTGCCGGGAACCGGCGTACGCACGGCGCTCATTGGTGCGCAGTTCCCGCCCACGGCGCTGATTGGTGCGTGCTGTTCCCGCCCACGGCGCTGATTGGTGCGTACCGTTCCCGCCCGCGGGAGGCGGGGCTGTCACGGCGGCCCCTCACGGCCACGTCCCCGGTTATGGCGGCTGCGCTGACACCCCCCAGGGTTTTGTGCCCGTCTCTTTCCCAGTCGTGCCCACGCGAGGGATATCGCTACGGGCAAACGGGTGGCTTTAAGCTGCTCGGAAAGTAGTCTTAACGGGGATTAGGGATCGTGGCAAGGTTTTGGAACGTTAAAAGGCCAAAAAAACTTGGCGTAGAAGGTGTGTGGGGAACGGGGTCGAGGAGAGCGTTTGAGAGCCCCTCAAGTGACAGGAATGATATCTGAGCCTAGGTAGGTGTTAGAGAGCAGGAGTGAAACCTTTCCGATGGGATTCAGGGCAGCCACACAGAGCTGGCAGGGGAAAGTGGATTAAAGGACTCAGTATTTATTGACTGAGGCACAGACAGGACGAGGGGGAATGGCTTCCCATGCCAGAGGGCAGAGTTAGGTGGGGCACTGGGGAGGAATTGTGCCCTGGCACAGGTTGCCCAGAGCAGCTGTGGCTGCCCCATCCCTGGAAGTGTCCAAGGCCAGGCTGGATGGGGCTTGGAGTACCCTGAGGTGGTGGAAGATGTCCCTGCTGGATGAGCTGTAAGGTCCCTTCCCACACAAACCATTCCATGATTATGACAGATCTGGGGCAGCACGTGGTGCATATCCAGCTCAAAAGAAGCAGTTATTTGGCCATCCCTCTGATATTGGCTACGAACAAGCAGCAAGGACAGCAAGAGGCAGAGAGAGCTGTGCTTTGCTGACTGCAGGACATGGAAGGCAACAGGGAGACCTCAGGAGAAGCCCAGGTGTGTTCTATCCCAAGAGGCCTCTTGCCTAGCAGCAGGAACACTCCATCTCTCCCACCCTGTGGGCTTCAGGAGCACCACGCTTTGATCACACCCACATCAGCCCCACCTGGAGCAGGGACAGCTTACAAATAACCAAGGTGAGAACAAGGGGTTGAGTTTCCCACCTGGCTGGAGCCACGGGGCAACATTTCAGCGCTCACACATTCAGTAGACACATTGGAGGAGGGTTAGGTGTTGAAGCAATGTCTGTTAGTTACAGCTTGTTACAGTTATTATTGATGCATCTTATTGTCAATGCAAGAGGTGAAGTCACTTAATCCATCATTTCTCAGACACGGATGACAGAGCACGTGGTTTGGCAGAGTAAGTTTTAGGCGAGCTAGAAATGGATTGCACAATATTTAAACCTGATTAAGTACATAATAGGCTTAGCAAAGGATTACTTTTCTCCTGACATTTTATACATAAATATATACACACACACAGGCATTTCATCAGTAGCTGCATTTTAGTCTGGTCAAGAGACAACTGCCTATTGCAGAATGACTGGAGTGACACCCTTAAAAAGGAAACTAGTCTTGATGTGCTTTGCTGGAGAAGAGAAGGTCCTTTTTGGGGTGCTTCTCAGGGGTAAGGGTCACATCCAAGCATCACTGGAGGGCTGGAGGGGACAGATACGGGGCTGGGGACTCGCACAGTCCTGGCTGGTGGCACACTGAGCTCCTTCCCTGTGCCAGGTAGGAGATATTGGAGCCAAGGGGCTGGATTGGATTCTGTTTGGGCTGCTTTTCGAGGAGAAAAATTTGGCTTATTTAAAGTGCATTTAGAGTTGAAAAGCATCTCAGAGAAGTAGCTTTCCCTACTCCTGCCCTGCAGCATCAATCCCATTTATGCTCCCACTCAATCTTTTCCAGAGTGTGCCACTCACCTTCCCCAAGAAGTGTTGATCTGGGCTCAGCTGCCTCCTGCTAGGGTGCAGGATCATTATTTAATGTCCAACATCCCCAAACTGGGCCGGGATTCGGGCCTGACACGGATTTCTGCACCAGGAAAACACACGGCCATATCTCACCATGCTTTTTAGGAGCACAAGTGAGCAGGAGTCCTTCCCTCCAGCCTGGAGGTTTCCTTAAGAGACTTAAATTAGCACAAATCTCCAGAGCTAATGGGGACAAACCTCGGCCTGGCTATTTCCATGAGCAGGGAGACTGCTTGGATGTGCTGGGATGTGGGGTGGCAAGATTGGACCTGCAGCCTTGCCCAAGTGTAGGTCCTCTGAGGAACGCTCTGTCACTTTTACAGCTGCTTTTCAAAACAGAAGCCTTAAAAAAAGCAGACTCAGGATGCAGAATCTGGAATGGGATGGCTGTATCCAACAGGGAGAACCTGTCCTTGCTCCCCAACACACACACACACACACACGCGCGCTTACACACACTGGTCCTCCACACCAAAGTGTAAACCACACACTTACAACACCACACACTGAGAGAAGTTGTAGATCCTGAGCCAGGGTGTAATTAGGAATCTCTTGGCTTCCAGCATATCAACAGCAGGATTGAGGGTTTCTTATCTTTTTTTTCCCCTTTTTTTTTTCCCTTTTTTCTTTTTTTTTTTTTTAATGCTAAATCAGCCAGCCACCTGCTAGTTAAAAAAGCAAAAGAAAAAAGGGAGAATTCCCAGGATTGCTTGCCCTTGCTGAGACAGTGGCAAGTGGCTGGACACTACCAACTGAAAGAGAAAACTCACACACATCAAAAACCCAAGGTTCGGGGCTTATTCCAAGAGGGAAGATGGGTGCTGGTTGCTCTTTTTCCCTTTTTGGGAGCATGGGGGGGCTTTTGGCTGATGAGGTTCTAACGTACACCTATCACCACAGTAATTAAAAAACCACCACCGTACACTATTCCACAGGGAAAAAGAAGACATGTGAACGGACACTGACTACAACACACAACAACAGCCCTGCAGGTCAACTCACAGCCTCTTCAGAATGAAAAAGAAAGGAAAAAAGAAGGGCTCAAGACAAGAAAAACAAAAAAAAAAAAAAAAAGAAAGAAAAAAATCCCAAAGGATCTTGTTACAAAGACGGGAAAAGAACCACCATTATGGTACACTCTGACTTTCTGAGACAGCTGCAGAAACTCGGCTCAGGCTTCCTCCTCCCTTTTCCCCCCGCAGCTCTTCCTCCCGAGGACAGAGTCCTGCTGCTGCTCACATCTCGTTGGAGTAGGTGTAGTTGGGGGTGGCCGAGTACTGCGTCTCGTGCTGCATCATCGCGCCCTGCGCCGCCCCCATAGCCGCGTTCTGGGCCGCCTGCTGCACGTGGGGGTTCTTCCAGGCCCCCGTGGTCCACTCCTCCTGCGCTTTGCTGAAGCTCCCGCCACTGCCCCGGTAAAACTTGTGCACCTGCAGGGAAAATCCAGAGGGGATGAGTGCCTGCGGCCAGCACAGAGCTCCCAGGGTGGCGGCGAGGGCCACTCAAAGCAATGTGCAAGCCCTGTTTTTCCTGCCATACCATGGTGAGAGCAATGAAGGAGAAGACTGCCATGGCCGTGAAGAGGATGGTGGGGATCAGCATCACCACAGCTGCGCCCACGTTGGTGCCAAAGAAGGAAATCGCTGCAATCCAGCCACTGCAAGGAGATGGAAACAACCAGTTCGCTCACCAGCTCTCCCAAATTGCCAGCACCCCTCCCAGCTCCTCAAACCATCTTCCCCAAGGAGAGAACCAGTCAGGATGCTAAAACACCACGGTGACCACCCTTGTACCCAACACAGCAGCATTTTCCTTACCAGACCCCCCATCCAGGGATCCCCACTGCCTGGATAATGCTGATCACCATCTGGGCCATGAAGGTGAAGAAGAAAGCCATGAAGCTGAAGGAACTGTCTGTCCTGCAAGAGAAGATTCAGTCACTCCTGCACCTCCATTCCTGCTGCACTGCAAGGGAAGGGAGATGCTCTGATGTATCAGACCTGGCTGTGGTTTAGCAGGAGGGCGATGAAAAGCAAAATTAAAGGCAATGGAGAAACTGCAAGAGGCCAAAGGTGGTCAAGGGGCACCTGGGAAAGCCACAGGGCACCAGACCCTCCCTATAGGTCAGTCAGCTGGGCTTGAGGACATCTGTGTGGGAGCACGACTCTCAGCTCACACCACCCTACATGGGGAATAAATACACCCCTAGTTCTCTAGATTTGGGGATTGACCTGAGCACCATAGGTAATCTGTACAAACACCTCAAGGATTCATGGAAAAATACAAAAGATGCTTCAGGGATGAGAGGGAAAGTGGCACCCCAGCTGCATCCTCACCACTGTCCCCCACTGCTGAACAGAAGCACATGGAAAGTTTCCTTACATCGCCCAATAGGGGTTTGGCCCCCAGGAAATCCCAAACACTCTGGTTTTGAAGGTTAGAAAGTAAAGCTAAAGGGCTGCACAGAAAGGAATTCCCCCAATTAGTCAGGCAATGCCCCAAGCTGCCCCAAGCTAAACACTGACCGTTTACCACGGAAAACAAGGCAAAGGAAGCCAGGCTCAGGTGCGACCACTTACTTGAAAGCTTTGTAAATAGGTCTAAACCAGCAGACATAGGAGCAGGGCGTAAAGAGAATGAGCCAGAGAATTGCCAGTCCAAAATTTACAGCTCCGCCGCCTCCAATGAGCCACGCGAGGCAGCCCACGAGATTCACCGCCAAGGTGATGCTGTTCACTGCAAACACACACACACACAGAGCAGAGTAGCGCGGACGCAAGGGTGGCACTGAGACACCAAGGACCCCGACCTCAGGGATGCAGCCTTGGAGTCCTGCCCTAGCTGGACTTCCCTTAAATTAAGCTGGGAGCACATTCCCAGTCTGGCTGGGCCAAATGCGGTCAGGCCTCAGCTGAGTGTAACAGGAGGAAAATCAATGTATCACTCAGAGTTGTAATTCCCTAAGCAGTTCCTGGGTTCTGAACATTGGCAGGAGTCACATCCTCCTGGTCCTATTGAGCCAGGACACATTTCCACCAACAGAAGGAAACTGGAGGAATTGTGGTGAAGTTTTTTGCTTGCTTCAGATACATCTTTGCTGAAGGAGCTTGTGCAGGAGCTCTCCGAGCACCAAAATCCTGAGAGCCTTTTGAGAGGCAAAATCCTGAACTCCTGACCCCGCCTTGCCAGTTCAGAGGGTGACACATTTCCTTTGCCCACCCCTGCTTGGGATCAGGCCACACAAGGGCTCCGACTATGAATCCCAGCTCAGCAGACACAGGACAAAGCAGAGAAGGCTCAGCTGCATTCTGACGCCTCCGAGTTTGGAGAATGATTCATTATTTCGACGAGAATGAAAGCCCTCCCACTGCTGCCTGCCTGAGAGCTGCAGCTGGCAAGGCAAGGAGCTCAGCTGCCCAGGCTGCCCTAAAGGACACGAAGGGACATTCCAGCCACTCTGTGCTGAGTGTCTGAGGGGCTGGTGGGGAGAAAATGACCCAGAGACGAGCTCCAGAGCCAAAACCCAAGGGACAGCGACCATCTCTAAGAGCTGGTGCTTGTGCTCAGGATCAAGGACCAAGCTCTGTTACATTAAGAGGAAGAACATCCTGGCTGGGGTGGGGAGGGAATTGAACACTCCCAAGAGAGCTTCCCCGGGGAAGCACAGCTTTCTTCCTCTTATGCCTTAAACAAGCGAATCCTCCTGACATGATGAAGCTACCCCAGGGTCGCCTTCCTGATGGGACACAGCCCCAGGGATGCCAGCCTGGTGTGATGCCAAAGCAGGAACACACAACCTCTGTGGTGTTAGTTCAGCTCTTCCTAACCTGCCTCTAAAGCACAAGGTACTCCCTGGGCACTGATGCTTCCAAAGTTCAGGGGAGAGGCCTGGCAAGGGAACTAAGTTCTTCTAGAAAGAAATGAAATGCTGGTGCCAGCTTGCCCTGAGCTGTGTTGGGGTGTGACCTGTCCCTCTGGCTCTGTTCCCTGCCCACAGTTTGTGAAAGAGAGAGATCCAGGATAGTTGGAAGAGCTGGAAGCTGGTCACAGCATGGCACACAGAGGCATGCAAGAGGAACAGGCAAGCTCCAGGAAGCCTCAAGCTCCACGTTTTGGGGAGCAGGCACACAGCCCTCCAGTCTGAGCCGTCTCCTCCTTACAGCAGGACACCAACATCACCACCAGTGACCCTGGGACACTAAGGCAGCTCCACAGCTTCATCCTGGAGGCTGGAAGGGCTGGGATCCATGGGATGCTGCAGCCCACCTCTCATTCCTGAGTTTTAACAGGAGACACCAAGGCCTGGAGGGGGAGAAGGGCTTCCCCTGACCTTGCCCTGCCTTTTCAGCTGGCAGCTCCCAGAGGAGCAGCCTTTGGAGAGGCAAACAAATCCCACTGGAGCCATTCCCACACGGCCACTCACACATCCAGAGGTAGTAAAGCCGCTTGGTCATGGTCCGGTGCTGCGGCGGGATCTCCGCATCGAAGTCCTGGTAGAAACATGGCTTCAGGGGGATGAATTTGGGCAGGGGAGGGAAGTTGTTCACCTTTTCTGCAAGGAAAAGTTTCACTGGTATCAGACACTGCCTAGAGCTGAACAAAACCCAAGAGGCTTCCTAAATAACCCCAAGAACAGACAAGTTTTACACAGAAGTTAAGGATTTCCCATGAAAACCACCACCAAGCCACCCAAAAGGATCAAATTCAGCCCCCACTGGCCACACAGATCCTGCAGCAACAGACACCCACCACTGGTGACTAATGAGGTGACATTATGGCCAGTAAAGCCCACAAAGATCCCCAGAGCCCCCCATACCTGCCATGCTGGCACACGCTCAGCCTCTCTGCTCTTCAGGAAAAATACTTGGGAAAAATGTGGGACCTTTAGCAAAGCTGAAGGAGAATGAGAGAAAAGGTTGATTGAAATGGCCAGGGATGTGTGCAGAAGCCTTCACCTTTTCCCCATTCCAAAACAACTCAAGGACAGCAGTTTATTTCATAGTTCTGTGACACTGGACTATCACACATCCAGGCTGGCACCTGGCTGGCAGTGTGATAAATCCTGGTTCCTCTGGCTCAGGCTTCTTATGTACCAGTTAAGGCAGAAGATTATGAGAGGATCCAGTGATGTGGGGCCGCCCACTCCCACCTGACCTACATCTAGGAGAGGGCCAGGTAGGGCAGCAGGGAAAGGAGGTAGCTGTGGGCAGTTTGAAACCCTTAAGTTCATGACCTGGCCACAAAATAATTATTAAAAAAATCTATTATTGTTATTTTTGCTGAATTCCAGCACAAGGAACTACCAGGTTGCCTCGTAGCTGCCATCTCTGCAAGCCCAAGCTAAAAACAAGGCCAAAAAGGGAGTAGGGAAATCAGAGCAGAGAAATCTGCTGGAAAAAAAAAAATCAGTGGCGATTATCACTAATGAGTCACTTGAGTGCCTGGCTTAACAATTACTCATGTAATTTGGCACCTCATTCCAGAGCGTGCAGGTGGGAAAGGGGAGGTCGGCATCCCAGGACCATCCCAAACCATTCCGTGCTCAGCTCTGTGCCAGAAGTGAAAATTACGGCCAATTAAAGCAAAAAATTAATACCTGAGGTTTTAAATAGAAGCGTGAAGATGGCGTATCCCCACCTGCCTGCAGGTTTTGCCTTTTCTCAGCTATCCAGGCAGAGCTGGCAGCGGCCAACACATTTCCCAGGACACGGGGTTCCGGCAGCTGGTGCCTGAGGCTCCCGGGAGGATTTGGGGGGGCTCTCTCTAGGGGTCTTTTCGCACCCTCGAGCGCCAAAGACACAGCGAACCCCCAGGGCTCGCCGGCAGCCCCCGGATGCTGCCATCCCGCCAGTGCTATAAATACGAACTCCTGGGGCGCGGTGACGTCCCCTACCCACGTGTGTCGGGAGCGGGGACACGCGGCCAGGAGCCCCCCGACCCCGCACCTGCGCCGCCGTGGGGCGACAGCACCGGGATATCGATAAATTCGTTTTTTGTTTTTTTTTTCCAAAATTAGGAATATGATGGAGGAGCTGGAATGCGGTAGAGTGGATGGAAAAAGGCCGGGGGATCACATAGGTGATGGCACCGAGAGGAAGCCCCTGTGGTGCGTGGGGCGGGTTTGGGGAGGGCAGGCAGGGCTCGGCCTCGCCGTGGATCGCTGCCCGTGCGTTTCCACGCGTGAAGGGCTGCGTGCCCCACGCATCCCCACCTCGAAGCCGGCGCAGCCTCGCAGCAGCGGCCGGGAGAAGGGCGGTCCCACTCCCGCTCGGTCCCCGGCGCACCCACGCGTGTGCAGGGTCACCGCGGCTGTCCCCACGCCGCGCATCCCCCCCCGCCAGCGCGATGCAGAGCGGGAGGTCGGTGCAAAGGGCGGTCAGCCCCCTCGGGGGGAGCACCCAGCGCCCTCACGCCGAGGCGTTCTCCCTCTCCACACTCCCGGGACTCACCACGTGCCGTGATCCGTCCCGTCCCCTCCGGTCCCCGGCGGGTGGCGGCGGCCNGGCTGGGGGTGTTCTATGGGGTTTGGGGGCCTTTATAGGGCTGGGGGCTCTATAGACTTGGGGGCTCCATGGGGCTGGGGGTGTTCTATGGGGTTTGGGGGCCTTTATAGGGCTGGGGGCTCTATAGACTTGGGGGCTCCATGGGGCTGGGGGTGTTCTATGGGGTTTGGGGGCCTTTATAGGGCTGGGGGCTCTATAGACTTGGGGGCTCCATGGGACTGTTCTATGGGGCTTGGGGTCTCTGTAGGGCTGGGGGCTCCATGGGGCTGGGAGTGGCCTTATGGGGCTTGGGGACTCTAGAGGGCTGGGGGCTCTATAGGGCTGGGAGTGGTCTATGGGACTTGGGGGGCTTTATAGGGATGGGGGTTCTGTGGAGCAGGGATGCAGTGACCCCTACCCAGGGCATGGCAAGCACTATGTGGGTAGAAGAACACCCTTGGAAAGGGAGGGGACCTGGGGGACAGCCCCTGGCAGGGCACACAGGCTCCCTGTATCCAGGAGGCGATGGGAAACCAGCAGGTCTCTGGCAGCAGGGCCAGGTTTGGGGTACTCCATGTCCCAAACCATTCAATGTGCTTCATTCTGGGAGCAGTAATTAATTAATGACTTGCATGAAGGGCAGAGGATATGTCCATTGCTTTTGCCAGCAATGCCAAGGTTGGGGTGTGGAGGGCAGGGGAAGGGACTGGACTGATTCACATATGGGACAAGTTTCAAAAGCTCCTAAAAGAGATATAAATCCCAAATCAACCTGAGACCTCCATAGGCTGTGTCACTTGTTCTCAGTGTCATCACACAGAGTTCTGTGTACACCACTTGGACCTGCTGCCTTAGTGCTTGTGAGAATATCAGTGAAGTGTTGTGAAAATTACTTTATTTGACAACTAAATCATCCTCCCTTCCCGGGATCCAGCCTCGAGCCCCCCCATGGAGGGGCAGCAAGGACAACGCCCTACCATGGGAAGATGAGACCAGCTGGGCAAGGAAGCAGCAAAATCTCTTTACACCAGTGAGCCCTGGTAGCCAAACCCCTTCAGCAGGGAAATAGCGTTGCTGTGGGGATGCAAGGAAGGAAACCTGGCAGAACAGGGAAAATGTCTGCTTCACACATGGTAAAATAGATGGAAGCAGGAAAACCAGCATGCCACAGACGACCCCATAGCAGGGGGCCCAGCTGTCCACTCTGACCCCTTTCTGGGTCTTGGACGCTGAGCTGCTCCCCTCAGAGAGCAGGGACCCCTGCACATCCAGCTCCATGCCGTGCCCAGCAGCAGGGAAGGAAAGGGGGGTGGGGATGGGCTCATGGATTCCCACTGCTGCTCAGCGCCTTGGAGAGCTGCTCTGGGTCTGCCTGTGGGCACTGAGCACACTGGAGATTTGGGGCTGATTTCTTCTCCCTTATTTCTTAAGGGACTCTCCAGCTTTCTGTCACCTAAATTTCCTCCCCATCTGCATCTCTGCTGCCTCAGCACCTTCCCATCCCACTGAGGCTTTGGGAATGGTTACCTACAGAGCTGATCCTCCCCCTCGGCACTACCACATTCCTGTCTGCCTGCAGGTATTTCAATCAGGGATATTCAGGAATCAAATGGCTGTGTGCTCCCCTCCTTCACAGGGAATGTCTGGAGAGCCAAGGGATAACAGGGGGAAGAGCTTCCCTGCCCATCCCACTCTCTAAGCAGGGCAGGCTGGGGAGGAAGAGCAGGTCCAAAGTAAAGGCTGGAACAAGCAGCAAATTCCCAGCAAGCAGACAGGTTCAAAACCAAGGAAATCAATCCACAGGTCCAGTTTCGGGTCAGTCTGCAGGTTGGAGTCCAGACCAGCTGCAGCTGACCGAGAGACCAGTCCTGACATAGCTGAGACTAGGACTGACATGCCTGGGTTGAGCTTAAAAAGAGGTCCTGGGCCATGGGTGGGGAGGGGGGTTGAGGTTGACCTCCCCAGGTTGACCCCCTCAGGAGGGGTTGGTGAGGAACATTCAGGTTTATTAATGTCCTCAGGGTCCTTACACCATCCCTATGCTTATCATGCTGGAGCTCTGCAAAGGGATTTGTCTTATGAAAGGGATTTTTCCCTTTTCTTTTACTGTCGGTCTATTCAGAATGAGGATTATCTTGAGCTCTGTAATTTTCTGCTTACCGTAGGGATAAGAGCTCAGCAGAGAGCTGGTTCCTCTGGGCATCTTGACACAGCCTCTGCACCCTGGGCTGCATCCTCAGGGGGCTGCTCCTGGGAAGCAGCAGCTCCAGGACCCTGGTTGGGACGGGGGCAGGGGATCCCTGCAGCTGTGGCATCCTGGAGGTCCCTCTGCACCCCTTTTGCCAGGGTTACAATCCGCCCTAGCATCAGCCCGCTGCCGAGTGCAATGTGATGAGAGGCTGAGACCTGAGCCGTGCTGATGTGACGCAGAGATGGGCAATGGCATCGACACTTCCTTGTATCGGATGCTCCCACTTTCCATCCTGTTCCCAAGCAGGGCCACCTTGGATGAAAGAAAATATGGAGAGGGCAGGTGGAGGACAGGGGCTCAGGTTACTGCTCCTCTCCAGCTGCCCTGGTCTCCGTTAGGAATATGTTTCTGGGTTTTTTTCCCCATTTTTCCAGGTCTGTCTGGGCTCCATGCTGTGTCCAGCAGCCATCTCCATTCCTGCCACCATCAGCTCTCCTCTTGGCTGCTCTCCCAAATAGTCCTGTGGGGCTGGGACCAGGCATGAGGGTCCCACAGAGATTTGGAAATCCTCTGGTGTGGGGCTGGGATGACACTGGAGTGGCTCAGAGAGAAACTGTAATGGGAAAAGGGAAGAAGAAACCACTCCCTGGTGTGGGTCCTGCTGTAACCAGAGTGGCTGCTCAAGAAGAACAGATTGATCATACTCAGTGTGTAATTCCTTTACTCTTATTTTTTCATCACTCCTGCCTTTCCCATTTGCTTCTTCTCAATTTTAAAGGACTCCCCATCCTCTTTTCCCACTTTTGTTTCCCTGATCTCCCATGGCTGGAGCGTTCTGTGCCTTTGTTCCGCCATGCTGCTTTTCCTCTCCCACCCCACTGAGCTCATTTCAGCTATTCCTTGGCTTGGAGTAACCCATCCACTCTGTTGTCCTCCAACAAATAAGCTGACAGGCTAATGAATAGCTTCAGATGGTAATTAGCAATGGAGTTGCTAATAATGAATTTCATTTACATTTTAAGCACTGCAGAGGGAAAATAAGCCCCTGTCATTAATGCCCCGCCCTGCTCCCAGCACGGCCTTGGCCTTGGGGAGAATGCAGCCTCTGGAAGCCTTTCTGTGATTGCACCTCTCCTGCTCCATTTTGGAGGCTGCACTAAGCAGAGTTCATTAAGCAGCAATTAGAGATGGGGGGAGAAGCTGCTGCTGCTTCCATTCCATCCACATCCGTGGGGAAGTGCCACAATGCCATGTAAAATGGGCCACGGGAGGCAGGAGCTGGTTCTGGGCCAGGAAAGAAGGACTGGATGGTTCAGCCAGCACTAGGGATTCATGTGGCTTGCCCAGAGCCTTGGAGCTGTCAGCCCTCCGTGTCCATGTAACCCTCCCAGGCTACGTGGATAATGACCCTGAGGGATTTCTCACTCACTAAAATCCTTCCCGATCATTTCCCCAGGGAGGGGTTTAACACGTTTACACGGCAGGACTTTCTCTGAGGGGTTTAATCCATCCCTACCTGCGCAAGGAAGGAGCCAAGTGCCTTCTGCATGGATTCCATGAATTGTTGTCAAACAGAAAGATGGAGAAATGTCGTTGTTTTGTCTCATAGCAATGAGGAATCCAT
>VWZP01000552.1:53992-80076 GCA_013396995.1 Dicaeum eximium
GCGGCCATGGCGACGGGCGGCGGCGGAGCCGGGCCAGGTCCCGGTGCCGGTCCCGGTCCCGCTGCGAGCGGAGCCGGCGGCCGGCGGGGCCCGGGGGTACGTGCGATGTAGGGGCATGGTGGGGGTGCGGGGCTGGGAGGTGAACGTGGGGCTGTGTGGGATATCTGCATGGGTGATATGGGGCTGAGGAGAGCGTGGGGCGGTGTGGGGTACGGGAATAGGGGGGTATGGGGCTGGGGTGTGTCTGTGGGGCAGTGTGGGGGGGTTNCTGCATGGGGATTATGGGGCTGGGGTGTGTCCGTGGGGCAGTGTGGGGTACGTGAGTAGGGGGGGATGGGGCTGGGGTGTGTCCGTGGGGCAGTGTGGGGTGTGTGTGTGGGGCAGTATAGCAGCAATACAATGGGAGAGTCCATCTCTCAGAGTTGCAGACAGGGAGGCACAGTACTGTACAGTGTGTAAATAGAAATAAATAAATATATACAAACAGGTGCTCTGCTAGCACAGCATCAGCTGGCTGGGAAGGGGTATGGCACATCCACAGGGATCAGGGGGGCCATGCCTGCCTGGTTATTCCCACACTAAAGCTCTGTCCTGCTAATGCCAGTTTAAGACACTAAGGCTAATCCTGGCTGTGCTCTCCAATCACCATCCTGAGTCCTCTGCCGTGTTCTTTTAATTCCACGTCCCTCCTGTGCCAACTCTCTCTGATTTTCCCTCTATTTTCTTCATTACTTCCTGTGTTTGTGGAGGTTTTTCCTTCCTCCTTGCCCTTGGGAGCGTTGGTTCTCCACGACAATAATGTGATAAAAGGAGAAGCTTGGAAGGCTCAAACCCCAAATTAAAATATACAATCCTTACATTTGTGTTTGATTAACCTCTCAGTTAATCTCCTCCACCACCTTTTCCCAAGTATTACTGCAGCCACGCTAGCACAGGAACTGATGGTGACTACCTGTGCTTTTAATTAGCATCACCATTCCCAAATAATCCTCTCATCTGCTAACAGATCTGTTTATTCCTTTTCCTCTCCCTCCTCCCGGGCTGGGGACAGATTTCCCTGCTGACCTTGAGCTCCCAGGAACGATCAGATGCTCCGAGATGACTCTGCTTTACTTCATCCCCATGGAGAGACACTCAGTGCTTCTTCCATTCTATTTTTAGCTGATTTGGGTTGAAAAGAAGAGGCTGAACAAAGGGACAGATACGGTGGAAAAAAGGGGTCCATACATCATGAGCAGACCTCCCTCCATTCAGGTCAAGCTGAGTAAGTGATGCTTGGTGGACTCTGCCGGGATTTTGGGCATCATTTCCACCTCTCTCTCAGAGCTGGAGTTACCAAAAGCCCTTTTATTCCTTGGTGGGGTAAAACCCCCTTAAAAACCCATCGAGGTGCCTTTGGAAAGCACTGCACTGCGCCCACACTCACCTGCAACACCCTCCTCACCCATTCCCCAAAAGAATAAAGCCTTTGGGAGCACTTGGGAATTTTTCTCTCTGTCCCTGTGCTTGGCTTTCAGAGAGGCAGCGAGAGCTGGCAAAGGCAGCGCTGCGAAGGCAGGGGCTGCTGGGGGCACCCACTGCCCTGAAACCAACTCCTAAAAGGTCTGATCCCCTCTTCATATTCTCAAAATGTATTTTTCACTTTTCTTGGAGAGACTGGGAAACTGAGAGGATTCAAAATAAGAGTTTGGGACCTTATTCTGCTGGCTCTGTTTGGCCATGAACATCCAGTATAATAAAATATACTGCTTTTCTCTTTATTTTGGGGAGGATTTGGTGGTGTGGATTTATTTGGGTATCCTGGGATTTAGCTGATGGTGGCCCTGGACAGTGCCTGGGTGGGAAGGAGTGGGATTCCTGCCCTGGCTCCTCAGCCTGTCAGCTCCATGGATGTGTTTCCACATAAAACATCTGTGCTGGTCTCTCTCTTCTGTTTTCTGGCAGGTCTGTGAAGTTCAACAAGGGCTACACAGCACTCAGCCAGACAGCTGATGAAAACCTGGTTTCCCTCGACTCAGACAGGTGACTATCCCAGGATTTTGGGTAAATATCCCACGATTTTGAGGGTGGGGGTGCTCCCAGATGGCTGTTTAGGGGGTGTTGATTTTCCTTGTCACTTGGTAGAACATCCCTCATGGCACTGGGCACCTCAGAGCAGCGAAATGCTCCTGTTGTCCCAGATCTCAAATATCCCTTGGGGTTGCACTGCCAGCTCCTTTTCCCCTCTGAATTCCCCTTATCTGCATCCTAAAGACCCCATTTCCTGCCCAGCTCTCTTTCTTTTTCTCCTTAGTGACGGGGAGCCAGGATCCAGGTGTTCCTCAGGATACTCCTCCGCTGAGGCAAGTGCAGGGCTTTGACTGTGACATTGTGGGGTCCCCACGGGCTCCCTCATTCTCCTGCCCCCTCCAGGCTCAGGCTAGGGGCTCCAGCATCACCCCAGGGAGCGTGGCTGTGTCTCCACCTCGCAGAGCCCCGCTTTGTCCCCGCAGCAGGTGACCCAGGACCTGAGCCGGCAGCTGCTGCAGGATGGCTACCACCTGGACGAGGTCCCCGATGATGAAGACCTGGATCTCATCCCCCCAAAACCTGCTGCCTCCTCTTCTTGCCCCTGTTGCTTTGGAGAAAATTCCTCCTGCGTGATCCAGTAGCTGCACAAGAACAGGTCAAAATCCAGCACTTTCTTTGTCCTGTGGGATGGCTGGTGGGTGTCCAGGTCCCAATGCCAGGACAGTTACACAAGGACTGAATGATGCTGCTCGTGGCAGAGACCAACTGACCCCAAAAGACTTCTCCTTTCACTCAGCAATATCAGGGGGAGGTGGCACAGTGACATTTTGGTGACCTGGATGGGACTTGGCAGGTGGCTGGGTTGGGAAGGGAGCACAGCAGAGCCTGGCACTTCCACAGGGGTATAAAGGGAAGAATTTGGGAGTTTCTGGGGTTGGAGCTAATGGCTTATTCCCATTCTCCTCAACGCTGCTTTGATGCAGTGAGGCACAGCCCAGGTTCCCCGTCCCAGCCCCACACAGGGCTTGGATTTGGGGGGTTGGAAAGCCTCCCTGCTGCAAACCATAATCGCTGCCTTAAACCATGGAACTGCTCTATGACATAGAGGACAATCAGCTTCTTATAAAGAAACCTTATTTAAATATTTCATGTCAAGAGACATGAACTGGTTGGGTGGGGGGCATGTTTGTTTGTTTTTGTATTTTACTTGTAAAAGGGAGCACTTAATAAACTGGATCTCATTACTCAGAAGAGGTGCTGGTGCTGTGAGGGGGACTCCTGTTTTATCACATTTTACTCTTTCATGTGCCTGAGGAGCAAGGTGGGGGGGGTGTGTCACAGCCAGTGTTAGGGGGATACTGGAGCTGCTCCCAGCCTCTCTGCCCCCTCCACCACGCTGTCCTTTGCCAGGGACAAAGTCACCTCTTCATTCACAGCAGCAGAGGCTCTCCCACTCCATCACTCCCCTACGCAGCCCCCTTTTACAGCCAGGGAAGGGTGGCACTGGCTGCCATCAACCTGGCTTGGGAAGAGCCCACCAGCAGCAGACGAAAGCCTCAGCCGGCTCTGCTCTGTGCCACATCCAAGGAGTCGATCCACGGAATTGCTCTTTCCATACATCAGGGCTGGTTTGGGAATTTAATAGTTGGAGGGAAAACTTTCAAGCGAGAAGACTTTGCCCACACCAGTTTCTATCTACTCAAACATGGAGTGTTGTGGAGGAAATGTCCCAGGTCCTGCTCAGAGGAGGCAGCAGGCTCGGAAGAGCAGCATCCCATCAGGTGAGGAGAGGTGCAGGGAGATGCTCTCGTTGGCCGAGATGAAGAGCACGGAGCCACGGTGCAGGGACATCTCGGAGGCTGCAGCTGTGGAGGTGCCCACGGCTGTCCCTTGGATCACCAGCAAGATGCTGGCAGAGTCCATGGCAGAGATGAGGTACAGCTTGATGGAGGCAGGGATCTGCCAAGGGAAATGTCACTGTGCTGGAGTCTCTCTCAGCTTTCCTCATCTCTGGAGAGCTGGAAGGGGGTTGTCCCCACTCCCACCCCTTTGCTGTGCCTGCAGCAGCCCAAGCCCAGGGACCTCGGCTTGGCTGAGGACACCCAAGTCCTCTTCCTGGCTCTCCCTCTGCCCAGAGCTGCTGGAGAAGGTGAACAAGCTCCAGGCAGAGGGAACAGGTGGGATGAAGAGACCAGTGCCCCATTATGCTCAAGCATCCCTCCGTCCTTGCCAGGACACCGATTACAAAGGTGAGTGAGCCCCAGCCAGCACTGGCGTGTCCCACCTGGAGCCCACCTGGTGTCCCCGGCACGGCCCTGTCATCGCTCACCTCTATCCTCATGATGGTAAAGTCTGGCACGGGTGGGTCATAGAGGTAGACGTGGGGATCCAGCTGGCTCTGCGCCGCCGGGAAGATCTTGGAGCTGCTGGGTGCTGGTGTGTAGTTGAGCATCTCACACAAGGTGAGCACATCGATGAACTTGGGGGTGAGCCCGGCGCGCACCGTGTTATCCGAGCACGCCATGATCTCCACGCAGTCTGCGGGGACGAGGCAGCGCTGTCAGCCCACCCCAGCCCTCCCTCCTGTCCCCACGCAGGTCCTTGCAGGGTGCTGGGGCAGGAGAGCCCTGACACTCACCTCCGTGCAGGTAGGCATGGGGCTCGTTGGCTCCCAGGAACATGGCCTCCCCTGGCTCCAGCCTCACCACGTTCAGGAAATAAATGGTGAAGCAGCCGATGTCCCCCGGGTACTGGGAGTGCAGGCGCAGCAGCAGGTCCCCGTTGCTCCTTGACGTGTCCTTCCCTTCCGCCACTGCGCAGGAAGGGACCAGGCCCAACGTGGGGAGGACGCTGGGGGTGCCCCAGCCTCCCCCCTAAACACAGCCCCCCGAACTGGTTTGGGGTGTCACAGCCAGGACCCACCTTCCTGGGAGATCCTCTTCACCAGCATGTTCAGCTGGTCCACGAAGAACTTCTTCTCGCTCTTCATGAGGCGGGTGAAGCACACGCGCAGGGCGGCCGAGACCCCGCGGGGGTCGTCGCTCCCGCTGCGCTCTAGCTGCTCTGCTGCCACCTCCCCGATCAGGGCCCGCAGCTCGGGGACATCTGTGGGGCCAGCACCAGTCAGGAGCAGCATCCCCATCCCAGGAGAGCACAGGCACCATCCCCACACCAAATCCCATCCCAGGGGAGCACTGCCCTCACCCTGAACTCCATCCCAAGGGATGACAGCCCCCATCCCCACCCCAAACCCTAACCCAAGGGAGCACGGCCACCATCCCCACCCTGAACTCCATCCCAGGAGAGCGCCATCCCCACCCCAAACCCTAACCCAAGGGAGCACGGCCACCATCCCCACCCTGAACTCCATCCCAGGAGAGCGCCATCCCCACCCCAAAGCCCACCCCAAGGGAGCAGGGCCACCATCCCCACCCCAGGGTCCGACCATGCACCCTCCATCCTTACTCTGGAGGAAGGAGACAATCTCCTCCACAGGCCGGAAGCCACACATGCCCTCGAAGGGGGTGAGGGCGATGGCCATTTCGGGCTTGTGGTTGCCATCGGGATAGTGCTCAGGGAACTGGGTGTGGAGCTTCGCTGCCAGCTCCTGGAGAGAGGGGAAATGAGCTGGGTGACCTCCCCGGGGACGCAGGGTCTGGCTGGGCTGCCCATCCGGGGCTCTCCCTACCTTGTTGGGGTGTGCCTGGACGGATAGGGCAGTGTTGACAGACAGCACCTTGAATAGGAAGGGCAGGCATCCCTGGAAGGCGTCCTTCACCTTTGCCCCCAGGCAGGCGGGGTTGTCGGCGATCCACTGGCCCAGGGTTTTTTGGGGGATGCGGTTATCCCGGATGAGGGCATCGCCCCGGGGGTGTGTGCCCATCCACAGCTGCGAGACACCGAGACAGGTGGCACCCCGAGCCGGGCAGCCAACACAGATGACTTGGGCTTTTCCAGAGGCTGCCCGGCCCGAGGTGATCTCCGGCAGCTCCCTCGGGGGCTGAGTCATGCCGGGCTCCCCTCCAAGCCAGGCACCCCCAGGGGACATGGGACAGCTGGGGGTCAGCATCACCTCTTGGTAAGGCACGGGATGGTGAGAGCCACAGGCACAGCGTGGGATGGGCACAAGGACGGACACACACATGGGACAGAGACACGGACAGAAGGGACACGTATACAGACACTCACCTCAGCATACGGCTGGTCAGGCTGGATCTGAACCAGGGGGTCACCACTGGCCACCAGCTTGGCCACCTCGCTCTCCAGGCCCACCTTCCCCCAGGAATAGTTCTGCACCACGCAGGAGAGGGGGAACACTGCGGGAGGGAAGCCAAGTGTTAGCGGGGCAGGGAAAGAACCCCCTAAAACCCTTCCGGACACCCAGAGAGCCCCCGGGCAGGCTGAGAGGGTGTCAGGGAGGGAGAGGACCACGGGCTCGGGAGCGGAGACTGTCTGGGGGGACGATGTTCAACCAGCCCACGGCGATGTGGGGGTGCCCGGGCCGGGGACACGAGTCACGGGCGCTCCGCCCCGTCGCCCCGGGGGGGTCCCGGCGTGGGGGTCCCCGTGGCCCAGCCCGGGCCCCCATCCCCACGGCGGGCAGTGTGTGCCCCGTGCCCCGCTCACCCCGGATCTCCGCCATGGCTCGGCCGGCCAGGGCCTGCCCCGTCCCTTCCCCCGCTACCCCCCGCTGTCTATAATCGCCTATGTGACGTCACGCAGGCACGCCCATCGGGTTAACCCCGCGCGAGCTGTACGCGCCGCCGTGACGTCACGCGGCTCCCGGTCACGCGGGTGCCCCGGAAGCGCCAGGAGCGGCGGCGGCGGCGGGAGCGGAGCGGACCGCGCCCATGTCGGGCTTCGACACCAACCCGTTCGCCGACCCGGTGGACATCAACCCCTTCCAGGTGGGCGCGGGGTGCGGGCGGGACCCCTGGCGCGGCCCGGCCCGGCCGGGCCCCCGTGCCCCGCACGCCGGGACGTGGCACTGAGTGAAGCGCTGCCGGCCAATGGCGGAGCCGCTCCTCCGCGCCTCGGCCAATCAGAGGGAGGGGGCGGGACCGGGGGGGGCCGTGAGGTGGTCGCGCCCCCGGCCCTGAGGGCGGCCTGGGCCCGAACCGGGGGTCCCGCTCCTCCCTGCACCCTCTGCCCGGGGCTCAGGGCCCCGTTTCACTTCTCTGTATCCCGCTTCCCGAGCCCCCCGCGGGGGTCCCGCACCCCTCCGCAGGTCGCCCCCAGCGCCGTGCCCCCCCGGGTGCTCTGTCCCGGAGCAGGCTGCTCCTCACCCCGAGCAGGGCTCCGCCACCGCCCTCACCTGGCCGGGCAGCGGGGACAGGGTTTGCTGTCTCTCAGGATGCACGGCAGCTGCGAATGCTTCTTCTGAGGTCTTATTAAAAATATTCCATCGCTGGAGCTCTCTTGGCCGTGCTGCGTGGTGCTCTGGTTGTTCGCTGGGTCCCTCTGGGTCTGTTTTTAAGGCGCTTCAATGTTTAAAAGTGAGTTCCCATAGCAAAGCTGTGGATTTCGTGGCTCAAAGCAGGGGATTCCTGTTAAGGTTACTGAGGACTCGGTCTGTGTTCGCTGGGTTTCTCCCCTCTGGGATTAACCTCTGAAAATTGGGGTCATTGATGCAGGGAGTTGGTCTGGAACAGCCTCTGGGCCGTGGTGCCTGTGCAGTGGTGTGAAAATCAGTGTCTGGCCTTTGGTTCCTGTCGGGGAGCTCAGCCTCACCTCCGCTGCTTGGCTGGGATGTGATCCGCAGGAAGGAATGTTTTCCGGACCTTGGGTTTCAGGGCTGAGCCAAACAGAAATTGTTTGTTGATGAAGCTGAGTCTTGAGGAATCAGAGTGAAAAAATTCATTCTCTTCTTCCTCACTTTCATTTTAATGTGGTCTTGTGACGCTCAGGAATGGGAAGAGTTGGGACAATTGTGTTCCTCTGATATTTGTTCGGGGGGTGGAACATATTGCTGTTCAAGGACATGGGATTTGTTCCTTTGGCTCTGAGGAAGTAAATATTCCTAGAATCAAAGAATGGTTTGGGTTGAGAGGGAAATTAAAGCTCATCCAGTTTCACCCCCTGCTATGGGCAGGGACTCTTTCCACTGTCCCAGGCTGCTCCAAGCCCCGTCCTACCTGGCCTGGAACATTTCCAGGGATCCAGAGTCAGCCACAGTTTCACTGGGCACCCTGTGCCAGGGCCTGCCCACCCTCACAGGGAGGAATTTCCTAATATCCAATCTAATCTCTGTCAGTTGGAAGCCACTCTCTGTTGTCTGTTTGGGCCCTTGTAAAAAGTCCATCCCCATCCTTCTTGTTGTCTCCCTTCAGCTGCTATGTGCATATTAAAGCTGTCCTGCTATCTTGATAGAACAGGGCTGTGCTAACTCTTTATTCACTGTTCAGACAAAAAAAGGTTGAAGGTGATTTCCAGCCAGTAACTCCCATGTCAGGCTCACTTCTTAATGAGGATTAACCCATGTCCCACCGTGGATTCCCCTGTGACAGCACTTTGCAGCTCATCTGATCCTTTAAGTTCTGTATCCTCTTCTTGGGACTGCAAGTTTTTGTTTTACTTTTGTTTTACCTTTTTTTTTTTTCTTTTTTCTTTTTTTTTTTTTCCCCAAGAAAAATTTCCGCTCCCCCAGCAGCTGGTTGAGAGGAATTTTTGACTGCTGCTTCCTGGAGCATTGAAGCCTCATTGGTCCAGTCTGAAATGGAATCCCAGCCTGTGGGACAGCACATTCCCTGCCAGGGGCTGGACCCAGGTGTTGGCTCTGTGCTGGGGTGACAGTGTCCCACTGACACTCCCTGACATGCTCTGGAAGGAGCAGAAGCCTCCTCACCCTCCCAGTCTGTGGGTCTCTCTTGAGAGCACCAGGGTCTCCTTTCTGGAGCTCCCAGTTCAGTGCTTCATCCTCCTCAAATCCTGACGTGACCAGGGTTTCTGCCTTTTCAGGAGATTTTGTTCATGATGTTCGTTAAGCTTTCTGTAAAATAAGCTGCTTTGGTCCTGTTAAAAATATCTCTGGCTGCTCTGTTACTTATTGTAATAAAAAAAAAAACCACCAGTTAATGAGAGATGATTAACTTCCTTCCTTTATCTAGTAACCTGCTGGAAGTGGCAGCTGCCTCCAAAACTTTGATTCACACTTCAGACAGAGCTGGAAACTTCCATTCTTTCCAGAGATATCAGTAGTAAAATCCTCAAGGTTTCTCTCAGTGCATGTTCCAGGCAGTGGCAGCACTCTGCATCTGCAGGACTGGTTATATTTGGGGCAATACTGTGATATTTTGACAACTGTATTAAGTTTCAGGTGATTCTAGGTTGAGCTCTTTTTCATTGATCTCATCTAGAGAGGCCTCTTGTTTTGTTTCTTTAATCTGTGGGAGTAGAAAGAAAAGAAAAAATAGAATTCCTGCACAAACCTGTTGTATCCAAACCTGTCAGCAGCACGACAGCAACTTTGTATTTGCATTAAGCTGCATTCAAAAATAGTTTTAATATTCAGGGCAGTGCAGTTTGGTCAAGATGTAGAGTTCTTCTGAGCTGGGGGCATCTGAAGCCATGAAAAACATCATCACACGTCCCTGGCACTTGAGGAAGTGATTGTTTTAAGGGCAACAAAGGGGATCAGCTCGTGGCATCTTGCAGGTCGAGCCAATCGTTGATTTGTGAGCATGAGCTTTGTGGCTGGACACACTTAGTGTGGCTCCCAGCGGTTCTGCATTAAATCCCTGTCTCCTGATCCTTTCTAAGGCTTGTTTCAAGAGGGTCAGCTGCCTTTTGCCACATAGCTGGCAGAAAACAACTGTAAAAACATGAAGTTTGTGGGCAGCTCCTCGCTGATCTCTGCATTCCTGGTGCTCGCCCAGCCCTCGCTGCCTGCTCTGGGCTCACAGAAGCTGCTGCCCGTGTATCACCCTCTGCTTTCCTTCCTGCCCTACCCAGGCACGTGTCCAAACCCTTCAGCTTTGTTGCAAATTCCCTGCTCTTTGGGTTCCTATTTTAGATGCGCTTGCACAATAGCAGGCAAGTTAAGCTGAGCTGCTGGGTCTTGGCCTTACAGCCTAATTAAGTGATTTTTTTTAAAGCTGTGTAGTAAGATGACAGCTTGTCTACCATGGGAATCAAACTGTGGTGCAACTGAAGCTGTGGTGCTGCTCTCCCTGCCTTTGGAGAGCCTCCAGCTTTCTTTTGGGTGTAGATGAGCCAAGGGAAGTAAAATGTGTATTTTACGGTGCTACTGTAGCATTTTTCCTTATTCCCAGCCTGACCACCTAGGCTCTCCGGCGGGTTATGCAGCTTTCACTCTCCACTTCCCACACCTTGAAGGGAGTTTGTCTTCCTTGTGCAGTTGTTTTCTGCTGGACTTTAGTCCAGCTGGGGCTCACGTGCACCGGTCTAAAGGGTTTGTGCTGATGTGCAGCACTATCGTGCATGAGAGGAAGTGTAAACTTGTGCTGACAGCCCTTATATCTGCACAACTGAAGCTTCCAGAGGAGTCAGGAATAAAATAAAAGCATGTTTTATCTCCAGCGTGGCAGTCCTGCTGCTTCTTCCCACTTTTTGCAGCCATTCCTTGCTGGGGAGTTGAACTTCCCCGAGCAGCATCTGAGAATCCGCGATGCCTCAGCCCGGGATGATTCACAAACGAGTGTGACCTGTTGGTGGGGAGTGCCTGCCGTGCAGGAGCTCTGCAGTTACTCATTAACTGCTCCGTGTGGATCCTGCTCAGCAGAAGGCTGCGCTAGAACCCCGGGAATGGCTCCAGAGGGATTTCCCTCCATGCTCCGGCTCTGTCAGCCCCGCACCCCCTGGTGCAGCCTCGGTTCCTTCTCACCCCATGGAGCACCGAATTAGAAGGTCTGGTCTGGACACACGAGGTGCTGAGGGAGGGAGAAGAAGCCACTTCTTAATTTTCTGACCCACACCTGGCTCTTGGGTTGCCAGGCAGGAGGATTTCTGAGTTCAAAAAGGGCCTTGTTTCTGGAATAACTGGGAAGAGGAGTGCTCCAGACAGCAGCATCTGGCTGTCCAAGAGGAATCTCTGCTTGCAAAGGAGTAGGTAGAAGAGAGAAGATAAAAACATCTGCATGTGAGGGGAGAGAGGTGTTCTGAGGTGCAGAGAGCTTGTTTTTAAACATCAGAGGATTTGATGGAGATGAGTGGGAGGTGCTGTGGGTGAAAGTGAGAGCTGTTATGCCAGCAGCATTAAAACCTCCTAAAATAATTGGTGTCACACCTCCAGATCAATTTTCCTGAGTGTTTAACTTATCTAGAGCAATCACTGGCATTTTAGCTTGCTGGCATCTCTCAGCCAGGATCAGCTGTATCTAAAACCTCATTTTGTGTGGTTCCATGCTTGCTTTGTGAGGCCCAGCAACATCCTGACCATGGGTGGATGAATCCAAACCCCTGGAAATTAGGAATAGCTCGCTGTAGGCGAGCAGAAGTAACCTGCACAAAGTATTCCTGTGCCAAAAGCACATTGTGGTTGTTCAAACATCCCTCTTGGCTGAACAGGAGATTATTTCTGCTCACAAGTCTTGCCTTGCTGGTAGTCATCTCCTTGGATATTTAAATTCCATGCCAGCCAGGGCCATCTCCCTGTGGCAGGGATGTGTTTCACCCCCTCAAATTCCCAGCTGACAAGCAGATGGAAAGGGGGCAGCATGGATAAGATGGACCTGTTGTTCTTAAAGGCCTTTTCCAAAGTGAGCAATTCAGTGCTATCAGTGATGATACCCCATATCCAATGCTGATTTATCCTTGTGCTCTCTCCCTCCAGGACCCCTCGGTGACACAGCTCACAAACACCAGCCAGAGTGGCTTGGATGAATTCAACCCCTTTTCCGAGAGCTCCCAGCTGGTACGTGCCATGTGTCCTTGTGCTCTGTGTACCTGGTGGTGGTTTTAGTGGTGTAGAAGGTCCCTTGATAGGTGCAGCTTAAAAAACGAGGGATTCACAGCTGATTTTCCCGTGGATGTGGCTCATGGCGTGCAGGAGTGGGCAATTGCTCCTGCACTGGAGCAGTAATAAGCTCCCAGCTGCAGCTCTCCACTCGCATGGAACAGCTCCTCTCCAGCTGGCTGCTGACTGCCAGGGAAGCCCATGAAGTGTGAGGGGGAAGATGCTTTGTGGCAGCACACAGCAGGATTTATTTGCTCCCTGGGCTGGGAGCTGAGCTGCCCTGGCGGTGCCACTGAGGGATGGCTGGGAGAGCCTCATCCTTATTCCCTGGCTGCTGCCATGAACCAGATGGGAGAAGGAGGGCAGGAAGCTGAGATCTGTGGTTCAGACAATTCACCAAGAGCCCGTGGTGTTTCTCCTGCCACGTTTTCCCCTGCTCGTCTCTTGCAGACGAATGCGGCGCGGACGACGCCGGCGGCGCAGCCCTCGGGCCACTCGCAGCCGGCTGTGCTGCAGACATCCATGGAGCCCACACCACAGGTACAGCCCCTCTCTGCTGCCCTCCCAGCCTCCTCGAGCTCCCAGGGCCTCTGGGAGCACGGGATTCCCTAGGGTGGTGACTGGGAAGCTGCAGGTGATCTTTTCACCTTGCATTTCCAAGGCAGATTGTTGTAGGGAGTACACACATACTGTCCTTGTGTCTCTTTCCCTGTCCCTCTGGTGGTAGAGCTTGCTTTGCCTTCTGTCCTGTTGGCTGTGGTTCCCTCTGGAAATCCCAGAATGAATCCTGCTAATGCTTTCATCTTAGTTCTGGTGTCTGGTCAGACACGCTCAGTGCCAGGAGAATAAATGTAAGTACCTGACTGCCAGGACCACCTCATCCAAAGAACTGAGGCTGCTGGGAGAAAGAATAATTTCTCGGAATACAAAATAGGTAGAAGAGATCCTTAAGAGGTGTAGTAGGCAGTTGAGAAGGGAATTGTCCTGGTAAGCCCAGGAGCACTGCTCACCACTCTGTTTGTGAGGTGCTCAGAGCAGTGAGGTGAATGGCGAGGTAGAAGAGGCTGTGGATAAACTCCTCCTGCCAGCCCTATCTTCCTGTAGTATAACAGAAGCAGAAGTATGGCAGAAGCAAGATATCTGAGGCTGAGCTCTCATGTCACCCTGTGCCCTGCTTCCTTCCCAGCCTGGCACCCAGTGGTTCCACCGCAGTCCAGGGCAGGGTTGACCTCTCTGATCTCTGTCCCCTCCCCAGGCTGTGGCTGCAGCAGCACAGGCAGGGTTGCTCCAGCAGCAGGCAGAGCTAGAGAGGAAGGCAGCTGAGCTGGAGAAGAAGGAAAGGGAACTGCAGAGCCACGCAGCCAGCATCGATCGTGAGTACTGACTCCTGCCCAGGGCAGCCTGGATCGCTTCTTTTGCTGGGATTTCAGGAAAACTAACTGTGGCAACCCTTCTGGGACAGTGCCTGGCATCCCACAGCTTCCAAGATGGGAAGGCAGCTCAGAGGTGGGATGCTGGAGACCAGCTCTGGTGGCTTCCTGCCCTCAAGCAGCTGCATTTCACCACCAAAAGCTCTCAAGCACTGCTTTGTACCTGTGTCAGAGCTGGTGAGTGACACTGCCATGCTGAGGCTTCTCACTGAGAGCAGCAAAGCTCTTCTTCTCAGCCTCAATGCTCTCTTAACCACAAGAACCCAATATTTTTCTCCCTAATCTTGGCTTGAATTGTCTGAATCTGGGCTTGCAGGGAATGGTGCTGAGTGATGGTGGCTGTGATGGCCCTTTGGCCGGTGCAGGGGAATTTTGCCATCCTCAAGGGAAAACCCCTGCACACGGCTGCTCTGCCAGCAGTTTATCCCATTCCTGCTGTGCTGCCTGCTCAGATGTCAGACTGCCCAACCCCTGGGCTCTGCCAAGGTTTTAATACATTAATGAAACAACAGCTGAATGGCTGCTTTGGAATTCTGGGGTGGGAATTAGTCTTTGAAAGAGAGAAGAGCGAGTGAAGAGCTGCTCCTTCCTCTCTCCCGCAGCGAGGCAGAACAACTGGCCTCCTTTCCCCAAGAAGTGTCCCATCAAGCCCTGCTTCTATCAGGATTTTTCTGCAGACATCCCAGCTGACTACCAGCGGATATGCAAGATGCTCTATTACTTGTGGATGTGTAAGTAATGGCTTCAGCTGCAGTCAGGATTCTTTTTGAGAAGGTTCTGTGTGGAAAGCTGAGCTCTGACACTCAGTAAATGCTGTTGGTGTTGTCTGCAAGGCTAAAATCACATTTCCCTCTTTTCATATGAAGGTAAGTGTGAAGAACCCTGAGTTTGTGCTTTGTGAATAGCTCATTCCTGACAGAATTTTAATTGTTTAATGGAGGCTTGAACAACTATTTAAGATTTGGCTGTGAGCAGCAGGATCAGACGAGCTTCTTAGGTCAAGCTCTGTTTCCCTTCCAAAGGAGACAGGGAAATTAGGTGGCCCAAAGTCACCTTAATTTCTGCAACTCTCTGTGTGTTCAGTGAGACATTGGGGATGTTTTGGAGTTTCCAAGAGTTTGCTGATGTTGTTTTTCTCTCTCTCCCACTCCAAACAGTGCATTCCATCACCCTGCTCCTAAACCTGCTTGCTTGCCTGGCATGGTTCACAGTTGACAGCAACAGAGGAGTGGACTTTGGTCTCTCGATTCTGTGGTTAATTTTATTCACCCCTTGTGCCTTTCTCTGTTGGTACCGACCAATTTACAAGGCTTTCAGGCAAGTACTGGGTTTTTTTTCTGTAATGGGGATGTATCTCTTTGTGGGAGGAGCTTTGGCTTTATCTGTTCCCATCGTGTATTGCCTGCAGGATTTTTCCAGCTCTTTGCATCATTAGATAAACCCAAACCACTATGTTACTAAACATATTAGATCTGTCTGATAGAACTTAATTATGGTGATCCTTTTTTATCCTGAAATCCAAGCCTAGGCGGACATAGGATGCTTTTAATTCATTTTTTATTCACTTTAATAATTTCTAAGACACTGTTTGATACACTGATGTCGAGCCCACTGCGTTTGTTGAGGGAGCTGCCTGCACCCCATCTGGTACTGGGCAGAGCACTGGATTTGCTGTGGACACATCTGGGTGCCCAAATTCCTCCCCACATCGCCTCCCCTCAGCAACTCTTCCCTGGAGAAAGGAGTTCACTGAAGCTGTTCCTCTCCTCTCAGAGCAGGGACTCAGTGCAGGGATCATGGGTTTCACTCCTGTTGCCATCTCTCCTGCAGGTCTGACAGCTCCTTCAGCTTCTTCGTCTTCTTTTTCATCTTCTTCTGCCAAATAGCAATCTACATCATCCAGGCTGTCGGAATTCCTGGCTGGGGAGACAGGTAAGCTTGGCTTTGCTGCCTGCCGTGTCACAGATCCTTTTTCTCACCAGGTCTGTGACTGGCAGGAGCTTTGGGGCCTGGTTCTGACAGCTGCCTGTTCTTTCTGCTGTGGTTTTCCTCTCTCAGCCCATGCACAGCCTTGGCAGGTCCCAGCTGCTTCCCTCCTCTACTCTTCCCATCCTAATCCCAGTATGTGAAGGAGTATGAGAAGGGGAGTATGCGAATGACTGGATATTGGGCAGAAATCCTTCCCTGTGAGGTTGGGGAGGCCCTGGCACAGGGTGCCCAGAGCAGCCGTGGCTGCCCCTGGATCTCTGGAAGTGTCCAAGGCCAGGCTGGACAGGGCTTGGAGCAACCTGGGACAGTGGAAGGTGTCCCTGCCCATGGCAGGGGAGTGGAATGTGATGAGTTTTGAGGCTGCTTCCAACACAATTTATTCTGTGATTCTGTGAGAACTTTTCTGTGTCTCTTCTGCTGCCTTCTTCCTCACTCAGTACAGATCATATTTGCTCCTCTGGTGTGAACCAGATCAGCCTTGTTCAAACTGGAGCCTTCCCTGTCAGCAGGGAAGCTGAGAGATCTCTGACCTGAAATCTGGGTACTGCTCAGCCTGATACTGCTGCTACCACCCTGATTGTGTCCACAAACTCTTCCTGAATCTCTCTGGAGTGTGTGGTTGGTGGGCCGAGATAAGCAGAGAGTCTTTTAGCCCCACCCTTTCTCGGTGACATTGTCCAGAAGGGTGAGCCTGGGCTGCTGGAGCGTGTCCAGCAGCCTCGTGTCAGCAGCTGTGCCCTGCAGGGAGAGCACAGCCTTTCCTTTCGCCCTGCTGCCTTGGCTGCAGCTCCCGTTCGGGGTTCTGGAGCGCAGGGAAAAGGTTAGCGCAGGGAAAAGGTTAGCAGCCCGTGGTGCTGCTCCCGAGGGGAAGCCTCCGGCGGGAGCTGCTCTCTATTTCTGCCTGCTGCCTGCAGAAGGGCTCGTGGGCAGAGCTGTCCCGGCCTCCCCCCGCTGCCGAGTCACGGGGGATGGGGAGGGGGTTTAGTCTGGCTTGGAGAGGCTGCCTGGAGCTTTCTGCTCCGTTTCCTCCCGCCAGACAACGCGGATATTTCTGGCTGCGGTGCGTGGTGTGCCTTTCCGCTTCCCTGTGCCGCGAGGAGCCGTGCCACGCGTCCCATGGGACCCGTTCCCTCCCTGCTGCTGGCACACCATGTGCTTGGTTGAGCACTTGGAAGGGTTCCTTTCTCCAGCACCCAGCAAGGTATTCTGAGTGAGGTGTCTTGGTATTTTCAGCCACAGCCAAGTGCTGGTAACACCTTGAATTCTCCCTGCCCCTTCCCTTCAACTCCCAGTGTCTGTAACTCAGAACTGTGGAGTCTTTAGGTTGAAAAGAACCTTAAGGCTCATCTCATCTGTGGGCAGGGGCACCTTCCACTATCTCAGGTTGCTCCAATCCCTGTCCAGCCTGGCCTGGGACACTTCCAGGGATGGAGCAGCCACAGCTGCTCTGGGTGACCTGTGCCAGGGTTTCACCACCTCCATCCCTTCCTGCCTCTTCCTCCTGCTCTCGACCCTTACATCCCTGTCAGGGTGACACTCAGGTCCAGACTCCAGACCTGCCAGCTGATCTCTTCCAATTTAGCTGTTCCAGCCTATCTTTACCCCACTTGGCTGAATTTTGAGAAGGTGCCCATGGAAATCACTGTTGGCGCCAAGGGTATTGATTTTGCTGCCTGAGGGGAGGGCACAGGGCTGGAATGTGGCTGGGATGAGCACATTCCTACTCTAAAAATGCTAATGGAAACTCTATCCCCAAAACAAGGGCCTGGATGAGCTCCAGGCTCCCGTTTCCACAGCTGCTGGGTTTTGTACTCCCCTGTAACCTTCTCCTGGAGCACGTGTGGGTGCCTGTCCCTGCTGTGCTCCAGCTGTGCTGGAATGCTGTCCATGCTCACCCTGCTCTCGTTTCCCTGGCAGCGGCTGGATCGCGGCACTGTCAGAGGTGCACAGGAACGTGGCCGTGGTGGTGATCATGATGGTGGTGGCAGCCTTCTTCACGCTCTGCGCCGTCCTCTCCCTCTTCCTCCTCAAGCAGGTGAGTGGCTCGGGGGCCAGCAGAGCTCAGGCTGCTCCCAGGGGTCCTGGGTTTGACGGCTCCCTTCACCCGCCTGGGAATGATGACAGGATCAGGCCACTGGTGGCTCAAGAGGTTTTAATTAAAGTATTTTTGCTTGTGCTTCCTGCAGCAATGCTAAATTTCTTGAAGTGGGAAGTAGCCTTCCTTTGGAGCCATAGAATCATGAAATGATTTGGGAAGGGACCTTAGAGCTCATCTTACCACCTTCCAAGGGCAGGGACACTTTCCACCATCCCAGGTTGCTCCAAGCCCCATCCAACCTAGCCTGGAACACTTCCAGGGATCCCGGGGCAGCTGCAGATGCTCTGGGCAACCTTTGCCAGGGCCTCCCCACCCTCACAGAGAAGGATTTTTTCCTGATATCCTATCTAATCCTGCCCTCTGGCAGTTTAAAACCACTGCCCCTTGTCCTGCCCAGAGCTGGCAGAGCAGAGGTGGCCGTGGCTCTGTTCAGCATCCAGGGATTTTCAGTCACTGCTCCCACAGCACTGTGGGGCTTTTCAAAGCCTGGTGGGATCCTAGTGAGTGCCTTCCCACTGGTTCCTAAACCCAACCCTCCTCCTGCCTGACAGCAGCAGGGCTAGATTTCTGCAGGAACAGCAGAAATGGAGCTTGGGGGAAGGCAAGGACAGGCTGGACTGATCCTGTTTCTATTGGTACTTCCTTCTTTTCTCCTGCATTTATCTTAAAGGAAATACCTGATGCTGTTGGCACCTTCAGGTCCTGCTCTCCAGTAAATGGAGGATAAGTCGTGGTTAAGTCTGAGCCATCGCAGTGTGGCGAGTTTTGGGTCTGAAACCAGCGATTTTGCTGAGAGCTCCACATTTTTCAGCAAATGAAAGTCTCCTGAACTCTGCAGCATCCCGTGCTGGGAGCCGTGGAGCCTCTGGCTCCAGCCCCTGCTCTCCAGCTGTCAGGGGAGCCAAGGAAAAGCGAGGTGTGTGCAGCAATCCCACAGAAACCATTCACTCTTTCCCTCCCCTCTCATCCCCAGGTGCATTCTCTGTACCGGCGCACAGGAGCCAGCTTCCAGAGGGCTCAGGAGGAGTTTTCCCAAGGCATCCTCACCAACAGGAGCTTCCAGAACGCAGCGGCCGGGGCGGCCTCCTCGGCTGCACAGAGTGCTTTCCGCGGAAACTAACCCTTCCCAGGAACAGCTGCCCTTCCCAGGAAAACCAGCCCTCCTTCCTGGGCTGCCTCCCTCTTGCTTCCTATGCCCTCGTCTCCCCAACCTTCATTTCCTTTTTTTTTTATAAAAATGCACTTTTTGGGGGTACCATGTGAGCTCTGTGATGCCGACACTCCTGATGGGAAGAGGTTTTTTTGGCTTCAGCTGAGCTACAGTTTGGATGATTCGTTTTCCCTGTCTTGTTTTAGAGTGTGGGGAGATGAGGGAAGACATTCTCTGAGGCAAATATTCCTCTCTCCAAGACCTACCCAGGTGTTTGTCTCTTCCTCCCCTCGCTCTGTCTGTAGCAGGAAGATGAGGGGAAGCAGGTTTTTGATTTTACTCTCTCTCTTCTCTTGGCCTTTGCTACGAAGAATTTGATTATCTGCTGTTTTGGGAGGGTTTTGTAATGTGCATGTAGTTGATGTCGTTAATTTTAAAAACAGAAACTATACTTTTGGTTTATTACACTCACACAATGCTGTATTTTGACCTCATAACTGCTGGGCTTCCTGAGAGCCAGGATAACGTGGCACGAAAAAAAATCTGGGAGCAAGGGGGAGTGTGTGGGAGGATGTATTTCCCCTGCTCTCCCCAGGGCACATCCCCTGCTTCTGCTAAGATCCTGCAGGCGCCAGCCCTGGGCACAGAGACGGGGAGAAGAGATCTGTGGAGTTTGAGTCTTCTCAGTGACTTGAAACCAGGAGAGGGAGGGGAAAAGGGATTTTGGTTTGGCTGCCAGCTGCAGGATGGGGCAGCTGAGGATGCCGGGTCACACAGTGCCTGTGATGCCCTTCTCCAACTAACCTTGAATGAGTCTTTCTCCAGGGAAGGCTCCTCCCTGCCTTCCTCCTCACAGGTTTGATTTTTTTGAGCTGGGAAGGAACTGTTTTGATGTGTGTTCAGCTGCGTCCCAAGATGGGATGTCCCTTGGGATGTGGGTGAAGCACAGGGGTGGGTGGGGGCAGGTTCCCACCTCTCCCTCCTTCAGCCCCGTGTTTTGGGTGTCAGGGAGGGGGTTTCATGCAGATTTAGCTTTGTGGTGCCCCTTTGCCAGGGTGGGGGTTGTGTTAGACCTCCATCCTGTGCTGGTGAGGGGCAGAGGGGGGACGCTGGGATACAGAAATCGGTATTTTTGCACCCTTTTCCTCTTGTATTATTGAGTTTTTTTCCCCCCGCGTCTGATCTTTTAATGTTTGAAAAATTATTAATAAAAAATTGTTCATGTGGTCCAGGTGCGGTGCCCCTGCCAGCGCGAGGGGGCTTGGTCGTGGTGGGGCGGGGCTATGGGCGTGGTCAAATTTGATTGATTGATTGATTGATTGATTGATTGATTGATTGATTGATTGATTATTTGATTAAGGGCGTGGCCACCGCGGATGGGTGGGGCCAGGGGCGTGGCTTGCCTCGCGATGAACGATGTATGGGCGTGGTCATGCCTGATGGGGCGTGGCTAAGGAGAGCGGGGCGTGGTCATGGGCGTGGCCTGGTCCGTGGCGCGCCGGGAAGGCGGAAGCGGCTCCCGCGCCCCGAGCGGCGGGACCGGGGGTCCGGAGGGGCCATGGCCGGGCCCGGCTGGGCCCCGCCGCGCCTCGACGAGTTCATCCTTACCGAGCCCCTCGGCTCGGGCACCTACGCCACCGTCTACAAGGCCTACAGGAAGGTAGGGCCGAGCCCGCCGCGGGGGTCGCCTTTTTGCTCCGCAGTCTGGCCCCCGCTCGCGTGGGAGCCCCGCTTTCCGGCCCTCCGCATGCGGTGCCGCCCCCACAGCCCTCGCCTGGCACCCACCGCCCCCTCGCAGGGGTTCTTCCCTTCCCTTCCCTTCCCTTCCCTTCCCTTCCCTTCCCTTCCCTTCCCTTCCCTTCCCTTCCCTCCCCGCCCGGCGGGAGGGGGAGCAGCCCGCGGGGGCTGTTTGGGTGGGGGCTCCAGCGTTGTCCCCCCTCCTCGGCAGAGGGACACGCGTGAGGTGGTGGCCATCAAGTGCGTCAACAAGAGGAGCCTGAACCGGGCATCGGTGGAGAACCTGCTGACAGAGATCGAGATCCTCAAGACCATCCGCCATCCCAACATTGTGGAGCTCAAGGACTTCCAGGTGGGCTGGGGGCTTCCCGGGGGGGCCTCTGAGCTAGAACTGCTCTGGCTTGGATCCATCCCTGCTTCCCAAGCGTGTGTCAGTGGGGCTCGGTGCCAGCAACTGGGCAAACTGGTCCGGGTGAGCATGTGTGGATGGGACTGGCTGGGGTGGCACGGCGGGGTCTTATTGCCTCACAGTGGGACAGTGACCACATCTACCTGATCATGGAGTTCTGCGCCGGGGGGGACCTCTCCCGCTTCATCCGGACGCGCCGGATGCTCCCTGAGAAGGTGGCACGCATCTTCCTGCAGCAGCTCGGTGAGGACAACCCGCCTGGCTCCCACTCTGGCTCTGGTGGGGACCCTCCCCGAGGGTTTTGGGGTGCAGGGCTGTGCTATCACGTGCCCATCCACCCGCCCAGCCTGCGCCCTGAAGTTCCTCCACGACCGCAATATCTCCCACCTGGACCTGAAGCCGCAGAACATCCTCCTGAGCGCCCCAGAGAACCCCCAGCTGAAGCTGGCAGGTCAGGACAGCCCCTGGGAGGGGCTGGGAGGGGGCAGATCCCTTCTCGCTGTGCTCCCACGAGCTTTCTGTCTGGCAGATTTCGGCTTTGCTCAGTACATGTCCCCGTGGGACGAGAAGCACGTGCTGCGTGGCTCCCCGCTCTACATGGCCCCCGAGATGGTGTGTCGGCAGCACTACGACGCCCGCGCGGACCTGTGGTCGGTGGGCGTCATCCTTTACGGTGGGTTTGGCTTTGACTGCCCCGGGGGGCTCTACTCAGGGCTGGTTTCCCCCTCTCCATCTCCCCCCACCGCTCCTTTTCCCCCTGCAGAAGCACTTTTTGGGAAGCCACCCTTCGCTTCCCGGTCCTTTGCCGAGCTGGAGGAGAAGATCCGCAGCGACCGGGCTGTGGAGGTAAAGTGGGGTGGGGTGGAGCTGGGGGGGTTCTCACAGCAGTCAGTGGGCTCAGCCCCTTCCCTCCCCAGCTTCCCAGCCGGCCCCAGCTCTCTCTGGAATGCCAGGATCTCTTGAGACAGCTGCTGGAGCGGGACCCTCGGAAGCGCATCTCCTTCGAGTGCTTCTTTGCCCACCCCTTTGTGGACATGGAGCACATCCCTGGCCCCGAGAGCCTGGGCAAGGCGGTGAGCAGGACTGGGGGCTGCTCCCTGGGAACGGGGGGGTTCCAAGCCCTGAGACCCCTCTTGTGTCCCCCAGACCGACCTGGTGGTGGAGGCAGTGAGGAAGGACCAGGAGGGAGATGCCAGCGCTGCCTTCTCCCTCTACCGCAAAGCCCTGGAGTATTTTGTGCCAGCCATGCACTGTGAGTCCCCCCCGGGGGTTGTGTGGGGCCTGGGTGTATTTCTGGGGGCAGCACCCCAGAGGAGGCCAGTTTTCATCCCACCCACCCTGTGTTTGGTCGTTCTTGCCCTCAGATGAAACCGATGCGCGGCGCAAAGAAGCCATCCGGGCCAAGGTGAGCCAAAACTCCTGGAGGGGTGGGGGCAGCATCCCCATCCTCTGCACCCCGTATCCGGGGTCTCCTCACCCCCAAAATGTGCACAGGTGAGGCAATACATCTCCCGAGCAGAGGAGCTGAAGGTGTTGGTCACCTCCAGCAACAAGAACCTCCTGGAGAAAGGAAACCCGGCCAGAGAGCTCCTTAAAGGTAGGGATTTGTGAGCATCCCCCGGTGTTGGAGTTGGCAGGGGGCAGTGGTGGGGTTTTGGGCTAAAGGATGAAGGTTTTGGGCAATCCCCGTAGCCGTGTGCCCTTGCAGAGATGGCCAAGGACAAGCCTCGGCTCTGCGCGGCGCTGGAAGTGGCTTCAGCTGCCATCGCCAAGGTGAGGGGTGGCCTTGGGGGTCCCCTCACCCCTCGAGGGAAGGGGAAGTGCAAACCTGGTGGGGAGGGGGCTGCTGGATCCCACCAGCCACAGCCAGCCCCCGGGGCCTCTTGCAGGAGGAGGAAGGCAGGGATGACAGTGACGCCCTGGAGCTGTACCAGCAGAGCTTGGGGGAGCTGCTGCTGCTCCTGGCCGGTGAGTTGGGGCTGGGCTGGGGTTTTAGGGCAAGGATGGGTCCTGCTCCGTTCGCTCATCCCATGGCACGTTTCCCCTGCAGCGGAGCCGGCGGGGCGGCGGCGGGAGCTGCTCCATACTGAGGTGAGTGCCAGCCCTGGGACACCCGGCCATCCCCAACACGTGGCCTGGCTCCAGAGGGACTGTGCCCTCTCTCTCCCCACCAGATCCAGACCCTGATGGCCCGAGCCGAGTACCTGAAGGATCAGATCAAGGTATGATGATGGGGTGGGGCTCCAGAGTGTGCTGGGGGAGGATAAAGGCTGGAAAAAGCCCCCTGTCCCTTGGCAGATGCGGGAGGCACAATCCATGGGCAAAGAGGCGCTGGCAGAGTCCGTCCGGAGCGGTGAGTCGCCCTTTTCCGAGGGGACTTGGGGTGTATTCCTCCAGCTGCCACAGCCGTGGGGATATCCCTGCCACAGCTAATCCCAGTCCCACCCAGCCTGTCTGCCCCACCGCTGCCTGGAGGGGTGGCAGCAGCACGGGCAGCCCGGTGAGTCCCCGTGTGCCCCGGCACAGCCTGTACCTTGCAGTGACTCCGGATCTGCCCAGCGGACGCTGCTCACTGCCAGGAGATGCCGGCGCCAAGACAAGGCTTTCGTCCCCCCCACCAGGGTGACACCTGGGGGGTCACCCTTGGGCTCCCAGCCCCTGGGGTTTCACGGAGCCATCTGCCCCTCTCCCAGGCGCTGGCTCGTTTCCCTGCCAGCCCTGCCTCGACTGTCTGCTGCTGCAGCCTCCCCTGCCACAGCAGGCAGGTTATTCCACTCTAATTCCCTCCACTGGCTGCCACAGCAAGGGTATTTTTATCCTGGCACTGGGCCCTGGCAGGACATCCCCCTTGCTTTTTTGGCTGGGTAGTTCTTCTACCTCCCAGATTTTGGGGGAGCCCACAAGGCCCAGGTCCACAAGCCGGGAGCTGAGGGTGGACAGGGATGCTCCGCTGTGCCTTCCTCGCCCAGCATCTACCTCTGCATCCACCGCTGCTCGTCCAGCCTCCAGCAGCCACTGCACTGTCCCAGCCTGGCCATACCTCCCTGCCTCTCACTGCTGGAGCGCTGGGAATGAGGCTTTTCCTTCCTAAACCTGGAGCATGACAGGTACTGGCTGTGGCATCAGTGTCATGATCGTGAGCAGTGCTCAGCAGGGACCGATTGAGTCGGGCACCAGCAGCAATCAGTCACCTTCAGGGAGACACTCTCAGCATCCTGCCTGCCCTGCTCCACTCCTCAGGGCCCTGACACCCCCAGCATCCAAATCAAGTTCCCAGGAGTCACTGGTGTGGGATGCTGGTGTTGCCTGTCCTGCAAAACAAGGTACTTGTCTCAAAAGCTACTGTATCTCAAGGGAATGTAATTTATTGTCTTTAATAAACTTTAATTTTGATTTCTCCACCTCCTCCTCCCTCAGGTTTGTGATTTAAGCCTAAGAGGGGTACCCAGGCTAGCCCAGGACCCAGAGCCAGCCTGTGGTCCTGGAGCCATCGACGTGGGCTGGGGACCCTTGTCCCTGTTCCCCCAGGAGCAGAGCTGGGGTGTCCCCTCCTCTGCTCCAGCAGTGCTCTCCCTTCCTGTGCTCCCTAGGGGCACAAGGCAGCCAAAGCAAGGTTTGACCTTGTTTTCACTTCCCAGGTTTTTTTTTTTTTTGTGTGTGTGGAAAACACGGAACAGAAAAACACGAACCGTTACGTAAAATCCTGTTTTCTCCAATAGGTTTTTGTGCCGGGTGAGGAAGGGCCAGGCTGGGCCATGAGGGAAGGCAGAAGGGCTGAAGCAAACAACAGGGCGATTTTTGGGGTGTCCCATGGATATTCTGAGCCATGACCCCTTCCCGAGACAGCTTCTCCCCAGATCCCTCCCCTGTGCTGGCTGCTCCGTGCTCAAACCGGCGCAGAGCTTCCCAGGCAGATGCGCCAAGGCACTTTGATACCTTTTTATTCTTATTATCATTCTTATTCAGAGCAGAGATTATACCCTGAGGCTTTAAAGTGCTTTCCAAGCCTGTGTCCTCCCCCGGCCCGTGGCGAGCGCGGGGCTGTGGGGAGGGCTGCACCGGCTGGCTGCGGCAGCCGGCGCGGATAATCGCATCTGCCTTCACGCTCGGCCGCCGGCGCAGCCCATCCCCAGCCCTCGCAAGCAGGACCAGGATCCAGATGCTCCCCTGGGGCTGATGGAGCCCGGGATGGGCTGGCTTTGTATCAGGGTGGATGTGAGTGTCTCCCGCGCCGGGGTTTTCGGCTGCGCAAATGTCACCGAGGGAGGGAAGGTGGCACGGAGCGAGCGGTGTGGCTGCACAGGGAGGAGCTGCTCCGCTCCCATCCCATCCGTGCCATCACCCAGCCCTTCCAAAGGGCTCTTCCAACCCTCATGGGGTGGCTCTTGGGGCCGGATTGTCACCCAGAGAGGTGTGAGAATGGCAGGTGGCAGTGCCAGCGTGTGGGTTGATGTGAGGTCACACACGATGGGTTGGGGAGAGCTGGGTCAGTGTGTGGAGCCAACCTTGGGCTTTCCCAGGGCTCTCTAATCTGGATTAATCCGGATTGTTGGACCAGCAGAGGGTGGATGGATGGGCCATCCCTTCCCACAGAAGCTCGCAGGCAGGTTTAATTGCCTGCAAAAAGAAGGGGGACTCCCCAGCCTTCCACGGCAGCTCATTTGTTTCAGCACTTTAACAATTGCTCGTTTAATGCTTTATCCATTGGGGAAACCACTCACTCATCCCACACTCACCACTGGGAAGGAGGAAGATCTTGCAGCCAGCTGAGGAATGGGCTGGTGCAGAAGGGCAAGAGTTTTGTCAATAAAATTTATGTTATTTGTTCAATAAAATTTATTTTATTGCCAAAATTCCTTACTGCCAGTGTCTTCCAATAACCAGCAATGGCTTGCTTGGACAAACCCATCCCAGTCCCACCCCATAGGTGAGGAAATTATATAAGGCCTGTAAAAGAGAGAGAGGAAAAATCATTTTCTGCTTTAAACCACGCTTATTCTTCACTTTAAGATTTTTAGTCTGTGTCTTGATGCCCAGAGCAGTTGTAAGGCGTGGAGGCTGCAGGGACGCTCGGGATACGGCAGCAGGAACTGCTGGAAACTGGGATACATCCCTTGGTGGGCAGGGAAAAGGCAGGAGGGGCTGCCTGCCCCTACTGCCCTCATCCCAGCCTCTCCTCCCTCCATCCCAGCCTCTCCTTCCTCCATCCCAGCCTCTCCTCTGTCCATCCCGACCTCTCCTCCCTCCATCCCGGCCTCTCCTCCCTCCATCCCAGCCTCTCCTCCGTCCATCCCGACCTCTCCTCCCTCCATCCCGGCCTCTCCTCCCTCCATCCCAGCCTCTCCTCC
>VWZP01000552.1:85753-101563 GCA_013396995.1 Dicaeum eximium
GGCCCCGCCGCCTCCCCCCGGCCCCACCGCCCTCCGCCGGGCGGAGCCGCCGCCGTCCCGACCCGCCCCGGGGCACCGCGAGTGACGCACCCCGCGGGAAGAGAAGGAGCCCTCAGAGCTCCGCGGGGACACCGAGGTGGATGGAGCCACGGTGGGGGCTGCGGGGGGCGCCCCGGCCGCCCTCCCCTCTGTGATTCCCGGCTGCTTCATCCCACCGAGAAGCAAACCCACGCAGTGCCCTTTCTCCCGCTCTGTTCTCCATCCTTCGGGTCTGGCAGGAGGAAAAGCCGGGCTTGACGCTCGGAACGAGCCGTATGTACCAGNGCCGAGCTGCCGGAGTACCGGGATACCGGGATGCCGGAGTACCGGGATGCCGGGATGCCGGAGTACCGAGCTGCCGGGATGTCGGAGCTGCTGCCGCGGTGTGCGGGGTCAGCGGGGCCGCGCTGCCCGGCCGCCCATGGCGGAGCGGTCCCGGCCGGGAGCGGAACGGGCGCTGCTGCACCGGGGCTCGCACAGCTCCGATGTGTGTGTCCCTGCACGGCGGCGGCGGCACCGCCTCCCGCCCGGCCCCGCCGCCTCCCCCGGCCCCGCCNCCTTTCTCCCGCTCTGTTCTCCATCCTTCGGGTCTGGCAGGAGGAAAAGCCGGGCTTGACGCTCGGAACGAGCCGTATGTACCAGCACCAGGCACAACTGTTGTTTGCTCAGCCATCCAAGGGCTGGTGCCCAAAGTTCCCTCCCCTTTATCCTATTAATGATATCCCTGGAAGTATTCCCATCTCTGGAAGTGTCCAAGGCCGGGCTGGACACGGCTTGGAGCAACCTGGGATAGTGGAAGGTGTCTCTGCCCATGGCAGTAGTTGGATCTTGGAAGACCTTTAAGGTTCCTTCTGACTCCAGCCATTCTAGGATTCCGTAATCCCATGATTTTCTGATATTAATTAATACTAAAACTGCTCTCAGCCCCCAGAACACGGGCACAAAAGTGTTCATTGATCACCTGAACCAGGAGGATGGAGCAGGCATTGATTGCGTTGCATCATTCCCTCGCTCTCTCCAACCCCACTCCCACTCCTGCTCTTCCCTTTGACTGCAGCCGCATTCCAGGCCTTGGGGAGTGAGCAATTAATGGCATCAGCAACGCACCTCCCTTCCAGATGGCCAGCCTGGCTTTTACAGACATTTCTCCCTTTTTTCTTCTCCGCTCATGAAAAACGAGCGCGGAGCCAAACCCCAATCCCTTGCAGGAAATAATTTCATTTCTGAAATATAAAGACAATCTCTGCAGATTAAAATGATGGAACAGCTGGGAAGCGACAGAACAAAGTGACAGAGGGAGGGGCAATCGGCCATCTCCTCCCATCCCCCCCGTGCAAGGTAAAATTATGTCTTAAGAGGAAAATAGATTAAAAAATAACACATTTTTCTAGGGTAATAATCTGGCCAGGAGCTTGGCATTGACTGCTGCTCATAGGTATCGGAACACACTCTTGGAGGTGACAACAGGGGATTTGTCCTCGTGGAGGCTCTCCTGGCAGAGCAGAGCCCCTGATTGATGCCAGCAGTTCCCTTGAGTCCATCCAAACGTGCAAACTGATGCCAGGACGAGGGAGGTCCCTCCGAGGCGCCTCTGTTTGGCACAACTCCAACGTCACCCACAGCATCCCCCACCAGGCAGGTGCCGCTGTGCCTGCTGCTCACCCTGAGCTGGCAGCTCAGGAGCCTCAACAGCTTTTTGAAGTGATGATTTTTGCTTTTCACACTGATCTGCAGGCCCCCCTAAGCGGTCTCCCATGGAGAACCCATGGAAAATTAATTTTAACCCACAATGAGTTGCCACAGCCTGCTGAGAAATAGGCTGGGAGCCCCGGGCGCTCGCAGATGTCCCGTTGCCAGCAGCATGGTCACGTTCTGGCTGTTCTGGCTGAGGGGCAGGGAGAAGGACCAGTGGCCCTGGTTGTGTCCTTGGTGCTGGCCCGAGCCTCGTGTGGGCTCAGAGCAGATTTTGCATGTGGCTGGTCCTGGGAGCTTCACTCACTCCAGATTTCGCTGTGAGCATCCATTAACAATAAGAGACTGGAAGTCAGGACCGATTTTTTCCAGCTGGGTTAGATGGGTCAGCTCCCACGGAGCCTCCCTGTCTGAGGAACTAAGAGCAAACAGCTCCTGATGAGCAGAACTGCTTGGCCAAGGCAACTAGGAGAAAACAAGCCCGGCGTTCTGGGCAGCACCTCGGGTCCTGTCCCTCGTGGTGGGGATGCTTGCTCACCAGCTTGGGCTCTGCAGCCTCTTGCAGCCAGGGTTTTACAGGGATGGAGCAAAAGGCAAAGGAAAGGACCTCCAGAGAGGCTCTGCAGCCCTCCCATCCCCTCAGTTTTCCCTGGAGAGGCCGGTGTCCCACCTGCAGGCAGAGCTGGGGGGACAATCAGAGGGTGCAGTGAGCTGGGAAATGATGCTTCGAGGTGGTTGATTCCCCCATTTGCTTTTCCTTGGGCAGCTGAACCGTTCCTCATCCCTGAAATATATTCAAGTGAGGATGAGTCATCCTCCCTGCCAGGACTCTAACCTGCCGTAATGAGATGTAAATCCTTGCATGACCTATTATATTAGCTTATGCTATATCACACATCTCCACGGATTAGACGGCAGGGAGATGAGACGTCCCCCCGTCGCAGCCTCAGACAAGACGGTGGAAGTTAAGAGGATCCTCTCTCAGCGTTGACACCTGATTTAAATTGGAAGCAAGCAGCTCCCTCTGCCATGCTGAGGGATCATTCCAGCTCTTCTTTCCAGGTGACTGGCTCCAAAGGCACAGGTACCACAACCCGGCTTTCAGAGGATGCTCCAGAGATCCCTGGGCACGGGAGCGGCCGGTTCCAGGAGTGATCCCGTGGATTGTAGAGGGGAGGGGAAGGTTCGGTGACCTCGAGCTGCAGGGCCATGGCAATAAGGCCATCAGAAGGCCTGATCCTTGTCAGCCTGAAATGCAGGGAACACGAACGTTTAAACCTTTGGAGACCCCGGGTGGGTGAGGGAATCCTGGAAAGCCGCGCCGGGAGGGAAATGAGGAGGCGTTTCCAAAGCAAGCGGGCAGCCTCTGCTGCCGGGGGAAGTCACGCCGGCACTTGGCAGCTGATTGTCACTTGTGGTGATGGGGACAGGCACTGCCACCTCAGGAACAGCCGCGCTCGGCTCTGAGCACGGGCGCAGCGGCAGAGTCACCTTCTCTCTTCCCACCTGCCGATGGGGGTGCTGCAGAGGGATGGGGACAGGGACACCCTGCTGTGCCCCTCGGGCACGGGGACAACAATCCAGAGAGTTCTGCTTCTGTTATGGTCCACCAGCGCCCAGGAGTTTGAGGTAATATATCCTGAAGGTCTTGAGAAAAACATCCCTTCAGTGGAATCCCTACTGGGAGATCCTTTACGGGGATCAAAGTGCTACCATGTCACTAACAGAGGGAATAAAGAAACTTTAGGATGAGGGTGTGGTAAATTACCAAATGAAATTATTTCAGGCATTTACTTGAATAGAACTCCATAAAGCTTGAATTTGCCTTGGCTGAGGACGACTGACTGCAGCTCAGCTTGTTATGGAAGTGAAACCAAAGATGCCTTTCCCTGACCTAGGGAGACATTCCCATGGAAAGCCTCCCCACTCCTACAGAACCAAGCCTTTGAGTTCCCAAAATCTGACATTATTTCCACTGTGAAAAAATCCCAGCGCACCCCTCCTTGCCTTGAGCTGCCCTGGCAGAGCCCCTGGGAGCCCCTGAGTGGTTCTGGGAAGGGAAGCCAGGAGTGGGGATGCTGCTGCGGTGTCCCCCCAATTCCTTTGGAATTCCCTGCTCTCATCTTCGTGTCACTGAGAACAGGGATGCCCAGACTCACTACTGCTGGGGTTTGGGAGGTTTGGGGTGGGAATGGTCCTGTCATCCAGAACATCCACCCCGAGGGATGGGGATTTGGGGTGGGAATGGTCCTGTCACACGGGACACACATGCCCTGCCCCAGCAGGCAGAGAGGTTTTGGGGTGCCACGGGTGCTTTGGCAGAAGAGGACGGGAAGCAGCTCGCAGCACAGAGCCAGGCAGCTGCGATTCCCGCCGGGACGAGGGGTGCTGTGCGAGGTGAGGAAGAAGAGGGAGGTGCTGGGGGCGATGGGGGGGCTCCCACGGTGGTGTCTGCACCCGAGCCGTGACACAAATGCGGCCGGACAGACATACAGAGCACGTAAACAGCACATGGGGAGAGCATGTGCTGCTTCTGCCGCTGGTGGAGAGCGAGCCCCGAGCAAAGGCACACGCCAGCCCCAGCGCACACACGGCCGCACACACGCAGCATTCCCACGGGGGATCTTCCCAGCCGTGCCTGCATTTCCTGGAGTGCCCAGAAGGAAAAAAAAAAAACCTACAAAAAAAAAAAAAAAAAAAAAAAAAAAAAAAAAAAAAAAAAAAAAAAAAAAACCCCCCCAAAAAAAAAAAAAAAAAAAACTAAAACCGGGGGGGAGAGAGAGAGAGCGAGAGAGAGAGAAGCTGGAGAGGTGAACGCCACGGAACGGTGCTGGCAATGGCTTTGTACATCATGCTAAAAATAGTCCTTGTGATAAAGTCGATCGTGGAGGGGGAGGAGGCGCCGGCAGCGCAGAGATGCCGGTGCGGGGTGCCAGGGTTTGGGAAGCCCGTGCTCCGAGGATGGAGCAGAAGGGCCGTAATTAGAGCTGGTAATTAGCCCCAAGCAGCCATGAGAGAACCGAGTCGCTTATGGGAGGGCTCATTGCACTCTCTCCCTTTGGGATGGAGGCTTTGCCACCTGGGGAAATGAGAAGCAAGCGGCTGCTGCAGCTGGAATCGGGGTCCTTTGAAGGGAGACAGGGATTTTTGGGGGTTTAGGGCAAGGAAGGCTCTCTGCAGCTCTGCGAGTAACGGGGAGAAGGCAGGCAGGGTGTGGGGACACGGGGAAGAGCCAAAGCTTGTGGAAGGAGCCCTAATGGGGAAGAGAGGATCTGCAGGGAGAGGGGGAGCCAGGCCAGGAAAGGATGATTTATTTGGCTCAGGAGTCCGTGTGGGGTGCAGGTGATGGGGCAGGGATGGAAAAGCAAAGGATGTGTGACTTTGGAGATGGTCCTCTGCACACACCAAACAAAGCCCAGCTCTCCCTAGCGCTGTCCTAATCCAGCTGGGATGCCAAGCTCCAGCCCGAGCTGAGATCCCGCTGGGCGGTGTGGAGAGGAGAGGCAGCAGAGCTGCCGGAACTGAAAGCTGGATTTTCCAGAGCTTTTTTAAATGCCGTGTCGCTGTTCCCTCCTGGCCCGCCGGGGAGCGGTCTCTGTGTGCCACGGGAATAACGCCCTGCATGCCACTGCTGCTGCTGCTGCTGAGGATGATTCACAACGGGAATTTGAGGCAGGATGGGAGCTGACACAACTGGGCCCAGTGCCTGCCTCACTGCCCAAGGGAGGAGGAGGAGGAGCAGGAGGAAGGGGACGTGACGTGAGCCAGCACTCAGGAGCCCCAGGGTGTCACTCAGCCTGTCCCCTCTGCCCATGCTGCTGCTGATGGACACAGCCCCAAAATCTCTTGGGACAAATCACTTGAAGAGATCCAGGATGAGCAGCTCCAGGCCCAAAGCAAGAGAGCAGGAGCAACCCTCTCTGCGTGGGGAAACGGAGGCACGGTGGTGGCAGGAGGGGCTGGGCAGGGTTAAATTCCCTGATTTGTAGTGAAGAACGTGATTTCTTCCAGCAGCTCTCAGCATCCTTCAACAACATCCCAGAGGATGCTGAGGCACCAAACACCACCCCTGAGACCAGGCCCAGTGTCAAAAATGAGAAGTGTGGTGCCATTTGGAGGAAAATCAAAAATCTCAATAATCTCAGATCAGAATAATTTTTGGGTGAGTTTTCTCCCCTTTTTTGACAGCTGGCAGGTGTCCATCCCCAGCAGTAACCCAGGGCATGGGGACAGGAGGGGACACAGTGGGGGACAGGAGCAGAGCTCTCCCTGCTGTCTCCCATCACGGGAAGGTTTCTGGGTATTTCTCGCCATTCCCAAAGCCGTTTCTTGCAGGCTTTGCCTGTAAATGACTTTAATCTTCATAAGCCCAAAAAGTAAAGCTGCTTATCTGGCTGGGCCCTGCTGGAGCAGTGGCAGGAATGGGGGGGACGTGGACAAGAGGAGGGGGGTCAGGCCAGGGGAGAGGAAACCGCACGGAGCTACATCACATCCCTCATCCCTGCCCCATCCCCTCCGGACATCTGGACACGCTGAGGCCTCAGGGGAGGGGGTCAGCAGCACAACTCCCCTCAGCACTCTCCATCCCACACATCCCTGAGCTGTGTCCGTGTCCCACCACTCCTTTTTTTCCCTTTAACCCCCCCTCCAAGAGGAATCTCAGTCTCAATCCCAGTCCAAAGCAGGCGGAGAGCTCCCGCCCGGGGCTTGCGGAGCCGGCAGCGCGTCGTTTAACGCTGAATAATTCCCTTCAGCGTTTGAGGGGAGCTGTTCTAAACCTGCCAGACGCCACCGCCACCCAGGGATTCCACGGGGACAACTGTGGGGTCGGGGCCAGGGACATCGAGTCCCACTGCACAGGTGGTTTTAGCCCCTTGGCTGGGACATGCAGGGAAGGCAGTGAGGTTCTGCAATCAGCCCCAAACTGCACCCCCTGCCTGCTCAGAGCATCAGAAAGTAAAGCCTGGTCTAAAGGGGAGCTTTGGTATCACTTGGCAGCTTCATCCCTCTCACAGCCTTGCCAGTTCTCACAGGCAGGATAGAGCCAAGTGCTGCCCAGGCTGCTCATCCTCACCTATTTGGGGAGGAGGTGGGGGGTCCATCCCCACTTTTTCCCCTGCCAGCAACAGAGGGGGGCCGAGGCGGGGTGTGCCGCGTCCGTATGGAATGGTTTTTTATTACAGTTTTTAATCTCACAGTCGGTAGCATTACATGAGAATAAAGCACTGGACAGGACTGGAAAAAAAGGCCTCTGGAGACAGCATGCAAACATTGCAACGAGTTTAAAGCAAAACAACCCAAAAAAAAAAGCGTCTGGCGGGGACGCGGCCGCACTCTCCCGACCGGGCGGCGAGTCCAGCGTCTCCCCATCAACCATCACTTCTGTCGCTGGGGGTTTCCTTTTCATGTGTCCGTTTCATTGGTTTATTTATTATTATTCTCCTTTTGACAACCTTCTTCTCTCTTTCTTTTCTGTTTTTTCTTTTTTTTTTTTTTCTTCTTTTAATTACATTAAAAAATAAGATTCGTACTTTAGTAAAACGCCCAACGCTCAGCTGGGCCCTGCTTGAAATAATAAAAAACAACGACAAAAAAAAAAANCTTAAAAAAAAAAAAAACAACGAAAAAAAAAAAAAAAAAACAAAACAAAACCCAAAACAATAAACGTCCCCCCAAAACTGAGAAAACAACAGAAAAACACCCATAAAAATAAAAATTAAAAAAAAGAGCGTGGGAGACCAAAACAAAAAAAAACACCCCTAGAAAATAAAAAAAAACCTGACAGATTTGGAAGTTTGGAAGCAACCGGGGGAATTGGGGGGGGGACACACCCCCGGGGCTCCCTCCTGGTGCCGTGGTGGGGCAGGGGGGCTGCACACACCCTGGTCCCCCCCAGCGTGGGTCCCCTGCGGCTGTGGGGTGGCAGAGCCCCCCCTCACAGGTAGAGCTCCTTCTCTTTGATATGCACTAGCTGTTCACGGAGCTGGTGGAAGGACGGCCGGTGGCCGGGGTCCAGGGTCCAGCACTTCTTCATCACCTCGTAGACAACGGCGGGACAACCGTCCGGAGCATCCATCTTATAGCCCTTCTCCACGCGGGGCACCACGTCCTTCAGGGGCTGGGGGAAATTTGGGATGTCGGGGAGGGGCTCTCCCCAAAAACTGGGGCTCAGCTCCCCCCAAAATCCAGCCCCGAGCAGGTGCTCATCACTTACAATTCTCGGATAAGGCACTCGCCCGAAGGAGTAGATTTCCCAGAGGAGGATCCCAAAGCTCCACACGTCTGACTTGGTGGAGAATTTCTGCAGGGAGGGTGGGGAGAGAAGCCCTGTGAGCAGGCTCAGGCAGGGGTGGGGGGCATGGGATCTTCCCCACCCTCAGGGCAGCTGGTTTTGGGGACAGACAGTAGGAAGTGGCACTCAAGCACCATCTCTGGAGCAGCCTGGAATGTTCTGCCTTCCTGCAGCTTCCACCATATCCACACACTCCAAGGGCCTCCCCTGCTCACCCACCTTTTCTCTAAGTGCTTCTGGCGCCGTCCACTTGACGGGCAGCTTGCCCGTGTCCTGTGTGGAGGAGGCTTCCTTCGTGAGCCCGAAATCGCTGACCTTGGCGATGTTGTCCTCCGAGACCAGCACGTTCCTCGCCGCCAGGTCCCGGTGCACGAAGTTGTTGGCTTCCAGGTACTCCATGGCTTCACAGACGTCTCTGGGAGGGGTGGGTGGCACAAGGGAGTTGGCAGGGTGGCCCCAAAGCAGGGTGGGGCGGGTCAGGGTGATGGGCACTGCCTTGCCCGGTACTTACAAGGAGAACTTGAGCAAACAGTCTGCCCCGAGCACCGACCGCCCGCGCGACCGCAGGTAGTCTACTAGGCTGCCCTGGATGCAGGGATGGAGAGAGGGGAGGTCAGCAGGGCCAGCAGCCCACCTGCTGCTCCCTCCCCCAGGGGCAGGACAAGGGGATGATACCCCTCCCTTGTGGGGCAGAACCTGGGGATGATGTTACTCCCTCATGGGGCAAGACCCAGGGGAGATGTCCCTTTAAGACGGGGCAGGACCAAGGGATGATGTCCCTTTAAAACAGGGCAGGACCAGGGGAGATGTCCCTTTAGGATGAGGCAAGACCAAGGGATGATGTCCCTTTAAGATGGGGCAAGACCCAGGGGAGATGTCCCTTTAAGATGGGGCAGGACCAAGGGAGATGTCCCTTTAGGATGGGGTAGGACCAAAGGATGATATCCCTTTAAGATGGGGTAGGACCCAGGGGAGATGTCCCTTCAAACGAGGGGCAGGACATAAGGATAAGGTCCCTTCCTCATGGGGCAGATCTGGGATTGCCAACCTCCCCTGGGAGCCAGCGATGGGACGTGGGACACACAACATCAGCCACCACTGTGGCCCCAGTGAGACGCAGCCCAAGCTGGGATGACCCAGCCGTGTCAGAGTGAAGCTCCAGGAGCGTTGGGGGAACAAGGGGACAGAGCTGGAAGGCAGGTGGCCATGGTGGGGATCTCACCTTGGCCATGTACTCGGTGACAATGTAAAGGCCACTCTTCTCCTCCACAATCACCCCCAGGAGCTGCACCAGGTTGCTGTGTCGGAGCTGCCTGCGCGGCACAGGAGGGCTCAGGGCAGGGGTTTGGGGGAAGAGGGGCTCCTGTGGGGTATCAGGGACCACCCACCCCTGCTCACAGGGACAGAGATGCCCCCTCCCCCACGCTGTCCCCCCCAGCGGTGGCACTTACGTCATGACGGACGCCTCCGCCAGGAAGGCCTGCGCTGTGGCGTCGTTTTTAATGCACTTCACGGCGACTTTGTTCCCCCGGTAATCCCCCAGCATCACATCTGCAGGCCAGGAGAGACGGGCACAGGAGGCACTGGGAAGCATCCTAGGCTCCTGGGGCCCCACCAGCACCCTGGGGGGGCTACAGAGGAGCCCCCCCCACATTCAGGGCCACCACGGGCTGGGGACAGCGGGCTCACCTCCGAATTCCCCTTTGCCAATGATCTGTAGCAACTTGAGGTCCTTCATGTTGAGGGCCCAGCCACCTGCACGGGGGAGAAGGGGGAGTGAGGGGGTGCTGGGGGGTCCGCAGGGGCCGGGGAGGGGGCAGGGACACTCACTGCGGGAGAACTCGTCCTGCGCTGCCACCGTGCCCTCCATCAGCTTGGGTTTGANGCGGTGCCGGGCCCTGAGGCCCCACCAGGTGGCAGCACGAGGCCGCGGACGGGCCCTTGTCCCTCCTCCTGGTCCCTCTGTCCCCAGCATCCTTAGCCCAGGGTGCACCCACCGCCTCCCAGGCTCCCGACCTGCAGCCCCACCAGCTCGGATGTCCCCGTATGTCCCCAACAGGGGCTGGATGGCGATGCCAGCCGAGGCCTCACCTCCACCAGCTGCATCAGGTTCTCGAAGTAGACCTCCTCATCGATGCTGAGCTTGCTGGAGGAGTAGATGATGCGGTAGTGCTCCACCTTGCCCTCGCAGCTGACGCACAGGGTGTAGTCCCCGGGGTAGTTGGTGCTCTCCCGCACCAGGAACAGCCCCGTCTCCGGGGGGTACAGCAGCCGCTCCGCCTGCTCCCGTGTGATCTTCCCGTGGAACCACCTGCAGGGCACCCGGGGCGGGGTGAGGGCTGCCCGCACCCCTGTGGGGCTGTGTTTGGATGTGGAGCAGCTTTTGTCCCTGCCTGCGTGGGGACGGCCTGTCCGTGCTCTCCTCGTCCCCACCCACCCCGTGACACAGCTCTTCCCAGGGCATCCTGCTCCCCTCCTCCTGGCCCTGAGCTGGGATTCAGACCCTCTGCACTCTCCCAAGAGGTTCCTCCTCCAGACTGGGAGTCACTGGCAGCTCTGGGATGCAGCAGGAACATCAAACCTGTCCATCTCCCATCCCTCCTGTACAGACCCCATTCCAACCTTCCCTCTTCCTCCCAGCAGCCTTTACAACCCCAGCCATGGGTAAAAAAAAACAATTTAAAACACAACCCAACCCTCAATCACCTTCCCAGCCCTGCAGGCAGCTCCCAAAACACTCAGAGCTCTCCCCAGCAGCAAATCCCAATCCCAAACCCACGCTGCTGCCCCTTGTGCCCTCCGATCTCGGTGTGCCCTGTGAGGAATGTCACAGCTCTGGGCACAGGGATGCTCCAGCCCAAGCCACTCCCCCGGATGCAGCTCGGCAGAGCTCTGGTTGGATACTCACGGCATGAGGCTGAGCTTGATGCCAGCTTTGACCCCCTCCCTCTTCTGGACATAGTTAGCAGGAATGATTCCTTCCCGGCCCACCTTGTTCTTCGCCTTGTACCAGTTGGGATCCTGGGGGGACAGCAGCCTGTCACAACGAGCCACGGCCCCTGGGAACAGCTGCATCCCACCCAAGGAGCCCTCTGGGGGTTCCCCAAGCACCCCAGCACCCCCTTGTTGGCTGCAGGAAGTATGGGATGAGCAGAGCATCGGCCTTGGTGCTGGGACCACAAAACCCCGATGCTGGTGGCCCCACAGGACTCGCTGTGATCCCCTCCCAACTTTCCGGGCATCGCAGAGCCCCCCAAACCTACAGCCCCTCTTTTCCTTCCCTGGAGAGGAGCCCAGAAGCGCTGCCTCTCCCATCCCTCCTCCACCTCCCGGGAGGCGCTCGCATTGCGGAGAAACCTTAACTAACGAGGCCGGGAATTAATTAACCGAGCGCACGGCCCGATTCACGCCCAGCGGGACCGACAGGACCAGGGGCTGCCACTGCCACGTGTCACGGGGGGCAGGGATGGCGTCCCACGGAAAGGGGACACCTTACCTTGGTGACAGCCACGATGGTGAGGACGTCTCCTTTGCTGAAGGGCAGGTCCTGCTCGGCGGTACCGTGGAAGTTGTACTTGGCGATACATTCTGTACCAGACGGCCACACGGCCTAGCCAGGAGCAGGAAATGCCATCAGAGCCTTGTCCCAGTGTGTCACCCGCCCCTGCCACTCCCTGATCCTCAGGGACCCCCCTCACAGATGCGAACCCAAATGGGGTCTATGTGAACCGAGCGTCGCCACGTCCCTCCCGAGCGCTGGGGACACCTCTGGATGGTTCCATCCCCTCCTCTCCTCACCCAGAGCTTACCTGCATCCCTGACATCTTCTCAGGAGGTTGGGGTCACGACTCTCACAGGGGGGACACGTCACTTGGTACCATGAGACCTGCACAGGGGGGAAAGGACGGCTGAGAACGGGGCACAGCGGGAACGAGGTGCGAGGAGGAGGCAGCACCCCTCAAAGCACGCTCTCAGCCCAGGTGAGCGTCTCTTCTCCTGCCAAGAACAGGTCCTGCCCGAGGTGCTGCTTCCAAAATGTCCCCAGATTGAGGTGGAAGTAGGAGCTCTGGGCCTGCCCAGTTCCTGTGGTCAGGAGTGGGTGCTGCTCACCCGGATTAGGAGGCATTTGCACAGATACAGCTTCTTAAGAACGGAGTTTTTGAGTGCAGCATCTGCAGCAAGGAAAAGTCCAGCGCAGCATGGATGGGTGGAGATGCCCAGAGAAGGGAAGAGAACAGAGATGATCTCCAGGAGGCCCATCCCACTCCTCTCCCAGGCTACACAGCCCTGCTCTCCCTGGTGACCCACATGTGGAAACATCCAGCCCTGAGAGCTCCCCAGGCCTGGGATCCAAAAGAAATAAACCAAAAGTACTCCCTGCAGCATAGAAACCACTGGGACTGTGGAACGTGCAGCTCCTCAAGCCCAGGGGGACGCGCTGCCCGGGGGTGCTGTGCTCTGGGACGGCTGTGTGGGAGGGGAACAAGCCCGGCTTTATTCCCGCCGCTCCAGCCCCCGGCAAGGGATAAAGTCACCGACCCCACAATCAAACCAGGCTTTCAAGGGCTGGGGCACCGGGGTCGTGCCGGGCTGGGGACACAGACGGGGACACAGGCAGAACAACCCCCAAACCCCACCCAAATATTTATGAATTCATCATCTCCATGGGGTCACCACCGCCAGCCCTGCCCTCAGCAGCTGGGAGTATTTTGGGAAGGTGGAAGTGAAACGGGGGGGCAAGGCCGAGGACGGGAGGAGGAAGGAGATAAGGGGCAGAGCTGCAGGGAGGAAGAGCGGGGTGAGAACGTGGCCCTGTTTCCACCGCGTGCCCGCAGCGTTGCGGAAAAGGCGTCACGCTGCCACCCTCCTCACCTTCCCCCGGGGCGCGGACACGGCACACGGCGCTCCGCTTTTGGCAGCAGAGAGGAGACATCGAGGCTTGGGTGTTCACCCATCGAGGCTTGGGTGTTCACCCCACAGCCAGTTTGGGGACCTACCTGAGGGGTTTCCATAACCACAGCGTTGGGTTGGTTTCTTTCCCAGCCAGCCCAGGGAAAGCTGGAGATGGCACCCAAACCCAGCCCGATGGCACCCTGGGGACACTGCCAGGAGTGCCAGGATCCAGGGGAGGGCTGAGCCCGGCAATGCTGGGCTGGGGAGCACCAGCAGCCCCCCAGAACATTCCCAGCTCCAACACCCTGCCGTTCCAAGCTGATTTTTGCTTACATTTTGGATTTACACCTGGCACGGAACAAAAATTTCAGCCGGGGGTCTGGATCCCAGCAGTCTGAAACACAGCACCAAAAAACCAGGGAATGAACTCCACTCTCTCAGGCCATAGAGGGATTTAGCTGAAGCCTGGAAGGAGGTTTAAGGAGGGAATTTCCCATGGCTGGGGCTTTCAGGCCTGTTCCCCATCCGGCGTCCCGTGGGGACACTGAGCACAGGGTGGTTCTGGTTGTTGCTCAAGGAGAGCTCCAGCCCTAAGCCCTGAGTCAGCGCTTCCCACCGGTCTGACTTCCAAATATCCAAAAAGCAGCAGGATGGAGGTTTCACCCGAGGTGTGAAAACCCTGGAGCCAGTGCAAGGCATGCCCAGAGGTTCCTCCCGCATCTCCCACCCCGTGCAGGAGCTGAATCCTACCCAATCCTCAAGGCATCTTGTTTGGGCTTTCAGCTCACGGATGTCACCAGCATTTATATTTGATAAATGCAGCAAGGATACAAAATTCATAGCCTGCCTTCATAAAGAGAAATTTTTTTCCCTGCTAAAGAGGAAACTGCCTGAGCAAACCCCACCAAGAACACGCTCCAGCCAGCCCAGGCTTTTTTATCTTCCCGGATCATGGACATTCATGGCACCGGACTGTGGCATTGTTATAATCACACACAATAAATTTGCCTTTCAGCTTTAAAGAGGGAGGTGGTTACAACACCAGCGGCTGCCCCTCACTCCGACACAGGCCTTCCTCCTCGGAGCCTTATTTTCTTTTTAATCGTTACCTAATTTCTGCCTCAAAGCCGAGACTTTCCGAGGAGGAGGAGGAGGAGGAAACCACACGGGGCAGCTGCCAAACAGCCCCCCGAAGGCCTCATGTGACAGCCAGCGGTTCCTGCCGCACGTCACCCGGGCCAGCCCCGGCCTTGTGCCCGCTTCCGCCCGCCCCGCGCATCCCCTGGGATGCTGCGCTGGGAGAAGGACCTGGAGATGCTGCTGGAGTGGATCCACAGCTTAAAAGCAGCATCCTGTGCCTGCTGGGAAAACACGGGCATCGCCCCTTCTCTCCTCGAGGAGGACGTGCAGCAGCACATGAAAGAAATTAATAATAATTTAAAAATTAGCCAGGGAGCAGCCCGGCCAATCAGGCAGAGCCCAGTGCTGGGTTTGGCTGCTCCTAGCCCTGCCAGGCGAGCATTTGCTCCTTCTGCAAGCTCCCCATTCCCAAATTGGGGCTCAGGATGTGCTCAGGTGAACCCATCCTCTGCCAAAACCCACCTCCCTTTTTTCCCCAGCAGACCATCCTCCCCCTGATCCGAGCCCCAGGGATGGATCTCACCCTGGCGCTGCCCCCGGGTCCATCCCCCACGGCCCTGCTCCTGCATTTCCCCATGGGAAGGCTGGCCCAGCAGCCAGGAGCAAGCAAGGTGGGCAGGGCAGGTACAGCCAACACCTCTGACAATCCAAAGGGCACCCGGACATGAGCTGGGGACACCGTTCCTGTCATTAATCAAAATAAAATCGAGTAGTGCCAGACCCATGGGCAGGTTGGGAGAGGAATTTGGGACCCCCAGAGCGAATCCCGTATGAGGAACACCATCACCACGGGGTAGGGGGGTGAAAGATGCTGCATTTCAGTTTCAAACCCAGCCAGGGGAGGGGGCAGCACCTGCCCAGCACCAGGATGACTCAGTTTAGATGAAGTTTGGTTGTTGATGGCAGAGAAGCCTCATTCCCAACAGGAACAGGTGTGTGGGTGCCATCCACCTCCCAGTGAAGTCCTCTAAACTTCAAAACACAAAAAAACTCCCAAACCAACCCCAAACCAGACAACATCCTCCCTTGCCTCTGAGAGATGTTATCTGCTGTTATTACAACGAACACCTACGATTACGCTAATCGAAAGGAAAATGTTCCTCCTTCGTCTCAGCCGCCAGCTCACTGCATTTCGCAGCTGCTCCCCCAAACCAGCCCCGGCCCTGCTGCAAAAACAGGAGAGGGAGGGGAGCTGCTTCTTTTTCAGGGATTTTTGAATTGTTTAAGAAGAGAAGGAGAGGATGCTGCTGGTCAGAGAGCTGGAGGCACCTGGGGGACAGGCAGAGGCCTGCAGAGAAGCTGCTCTTGGCCCCCCATTGCTGAGAGCTTTTCCTGGTCTTCCTTCATCCTACAAAAACCTCACCAGGGAGGTTTTCCCAGTATCCCCTCCCCAGGTGCTGTCTCCTGGCGACAGGGACAGCACAGTGGGGCATGGAAGGGTTTTTTTGGCAAACACCATTCAAAACGGAAAAGCTGGGGGCAGGCAGTGGTGAGAGGGCACAGAGCCACCCCAGAACTCGTTGGCTTCGCAAGGGTTGTCCCACGGCTTCATGCTGCTGATACTTCACGAGGGAGGATGGGGATGCTCCCAAAACCTCCTGCATCCCTGCAGGGAGCTCTCTGGACACTGCCAGGATGGGGCCGTGCTCCTGCGTGGGTGCACTGGGAACAAACCCCTGTCCCGGGAGGAAGGCTGCCATCCTCCTCCTCCCACTCCCCACCAGTCCTTACACCTCCGATCTGCCTTTTTTTTT
>VWZP01000560.1:0-55153 GCA_013396995.1 Dicaeum eximium
ATATAAATATATATATATATATCCGTGTGGATACACGGGCACACACATACATGTAGCCAGATCCTGAAACTTCTCAGCCCTTACCCAAGGTGTGTTTTCATGAGAAAGTTCCTGACAGGGAGAAAGTGAAGATTTTTTTTTTTTTTTAAATTGTATTGCTGATGCCAGTCACAGCCTGAAAACAGAGTGTGTGGGGGTTCCAGGGGTACTAAACCCAGACCCAGGGTTTGTCCCATTGCCCCAGGCAGTGCAGCTCATGCATGTAGCAGGTCTTCTTCCTAAAGATCTGCTTAAAAGTGGGGACTTAAAATCACTTTTTGTAGCTTGCTTTTTGCCCTTATCTTTGAAGCCTTTCAGGGATTTACATTTTTGGAATTTCTCTAAAACGCAGAGTAACTTGAAAAATTTGTATTTCAGTTTAGGCCAAATTTCCATCCCAGTCAGTGTTTCCCAAGAGCTGAAGATTTAAGTGAAGTGCCAAATAAAAATTACAACACATCTCCCTGCCACGAAAAATTTAAAAAACAGGAAAAACAACCCCAAAAAACCACGAACCTAGCACAATACCCAAGCAGCCACCCACAAAGCCCCAGAGCTAAATAGCTGAATAGACAAAACAAAAGGGGAGAGGAAGATACACAAGCACTGAAATGAAGAGACTAGTTCAGTCTTGCAGGTGGCCAGTAGCAGGAACAAAGGAAGAAGTCACCCTACTTCTTCCTCACAGAGTAAAACAGAAGATTTGTGAGTCTCCAGAAGTTTGTAGAATCAGGAGGGGTGGCATTTGGAGAAAATGAGTGTTAACACTGCAGGAGCAATTAGTGATTTAGCTCTCAGTTGCTTATTTTTTAATAAATACTTAATGTTGGCTGTGTTCCAGCTGCATTCTGCTCTGCCCCAACCAGACTAGTAGGCTCATTTTTTTGGCCACTTTTGCATCTGTCACCCTGGTTCTGCTTTGCTCCTTTCCCTTGAGCTCTGCTGCGACAAAAGTTCCCTACCAAACTCATCTTTTACTCTGGTTGAGGGTGTAATGTGGATTGTGGTCATATCAGCAGTGACTTGATGAAGAGGAGAAGGATCTTGTGACCCTCAGCAGTCGAGGTGAGCTCAGTCAGGTCCCACAGTTCTGACTGGGTGTTGTGTGCAGTAAACTGGCAAAAAGATCTTTTCTCCTCAAAACAAGAAGCATGTATCTGCTGGTCCCTCTCAGATGCTGCAAACCATCCAGGTCCCATCTTGAGCTATTTCTGAGCAGTGACCACATTTGCCATGTTTGAACAGAGTATAAAAACAGTGTAACTTCGTATTCAAGTCCAGATGTGCACAAAGAAAAGTTGTGCATCTGCACTGCTGACAGTGGCACTGAACTACCCAGGGGCTGTTGATGGTTCACAGCTACTTTGAGAATTCTCTGCTGTGTGGGGAAGGACACACTGGAACACAGAGCAGCTCCAGTGCAAGGTATTTTCTCTTTTCTGGAACTAAATCCCTGGTCGCCATTGCCCTGTGCCTTTCACCAAATGATAAAGAAATAAAAACAAAACATGAGCAGACTGAAAAACAGATGTGCAGGTGGACATCCAAGGACCAGGTTTTGATGAGGCAAGTCTGATCCCTGAGACACACCCTTTCATTCTGTGCTTTGCAGTGAATGGGAAGCAGCCATAAAGCCAGGAGTGCTGTGCAAGGTATGAGATTAAAAGGATCACTGAGCTAAAGCAGGAATGCTGAGCCCCTTTTGGAACAGGACTAGAATGCTTCATAAGTGTGGGGGCCCTGCTGTTTGAAGCAAAGTCTAAATCTAACTTCAGGAGAGAAGTTGAATATTTGTGTCCATTTGCAGGCCTGCAAACTTGGTGGAGATTGTAATGAAGAAAACCAAAAACCGTTGGCAATTACTGAGGTTGCTAAATGAGAAATTGCTGGAATACCATGCAGGGTTGGCAGAGGTCTGTGGTAAAGGGTGGAGGGGGTATCTCCACAGCCCAGTCATGTTTTAGCTGGTACTGGGAGCTTAATACCCAGAGCCTTGCAGGTGCCATGTGTTCAGGACATGGATCTCAGCCATCATTCTCTGGAGCTCAACTTGACCCTTGAGTGAGAGGCTGGAGGAATGGTTTATAACCATGAACTATGAATGCAGCACAGTGTCTCGTTCTGAGTATCTGCCCTGCTTTTGCAGCAGACTTCTTAAATGAAAAGGCAGAAGGTAGCTAAAACAGACTGTCTAGCCTTTTTATGAGCTGCTTTGTTTTAAAGTTGGCTGTAGGAGTGAGTGGAATATTAGCTGTGGTATGTTGAGGTAGACTGCAACTTGACCACACCACTGAAAAAATGAGCAAAAAATATGCTCAAATACTTAGTACAGCTCCCAAAGAGAAGACAACTGGTGACTGCAACACTAAAATCAGACGTTACACTTCTTTTTCTGTTGTTTATTCCATTGTAAAAAGTGACCTCTTAGAGGAGAAGCACTTTTGCATTGCCCACTGTACACATAGAGGAGGTGCATGAGCCTGCAGACACTGGGGCAAATAAGTAATGCCATGAACAGGGCACTGGGAGCCACTGAAACCATGGCCTTTGGTTAGGAAGCTCTCCCCTGCCCCCCAGTCGTGTGCTTTTTCAATAATTCAAATGACAAGGCAGCTAAGTAATTTGCTTTCATTAACCACAAGCTCTAGGAAGAACAAATTTAAAGTATGCAAGTGCTTTCCTAAAATTAATGTAAAATAAGAGGAGGATAATGAAATATCTGAGGAATATTTGTTAAGTAGTAGTCCCTTCTCCTGATATTTCAAAAGCTCTGTCTGATACCCACGTCTCAAACTATGATCACAAGAGTTTCCTGGACCTGTGTAGTACTGAGAGAGAAATGTATTTGTTTTTCTCTTCAGTAACAGTCTGTTGTTGTCAAGAAGGTTTTTTTCATTACTATGTCAAAATGACTTTTGGATCCAGGGCATCCTTGTCTCCTGCTAGTCTGACATGTGGCATGCAGGTTTGCCCAACTACAGTTCCTCAGATTTTTCTAATGTCTTACAGTGAGGTTTTTTAATTGAATGAAACCACATAGATATGACAAAAAGTCTTCTGTAATCTGTCATGATGCTGCAGATGCTCTTCCTCTTCTACTACTAAATATTTTAGTATAAAGTATAAGCGTGGCTGCTTTTGTCAAGTGTATGGAAAGGTGTGGGGCCATGAAGAGAAACAAGATTTCAGGAGTGGGTTGTCACCTATTTTTACTTCAGAATATGCTTACAAAGACTATCTAGAAAGATGCAGCTTTAGGCTACATGTGGGAGGCTTTACTCCTGTAAATGGGGTGGTAATTACCTCTAGATAGCAAAACCAGACAGAAATTTTACATTGTTAACTAAACCTAAGTTTTAAACAATGCTTGGAAATATATCTGAAATCTAAGTTTATTCTGTAAGACTATGTCCTGAAGTACTTTTTCTTAAATCTGGAAAAGAAATTAGAAGTTCTGTAATTTGCCACGATGCAGCTTTCTTTTCCTTAATCTAATTATATCAATGAAGAAAAAAAAGCAGCTTTTTTTTTTTTCTCTTATAGTTGTTTGAGACTTACTAACATAATTGTGCCAAAACCAGGGTTGAAATTTCTTGTTTTATAACAGTGTTGCTGTTTTCAGAGCTGGCAGATTGTGTGTTCACAATGGATTCCATATGTGCTGGAGACCACAACGTGAAGGGATTTACAGAGCACAAGTTGGAGTGCAAATGGTGGAGGTGGGAAGCACTCATCTCCTTGTTTTTTAGATTAAAGGGGCTTTATTAATCAGCAGTCACACAGAATCCCTGAATGGCTGATGCAGGAAGGGACCTCTGGAGGTCATGTCCAGCCTTCACACTCGAGCAGGGCCACCTAGAACTGGTTGCCCAGACCATGTAAAGTCTGACTATCTCCAAGGATGGAGACTCCACAGCCTCCCCTGTGCTATGGCTTGGGCAGTGCTATGGCTTGGTCAGTCTCACACTGAAAAAGCATTTCCTGATGTTCAGAGGGCATCACCTGGGTCTGAGTCTGAGTTCACTGGTGCTGTCACTGGGTACTACTGAGAAGTGGTGTGGCTCCACATTTTTTACTCCTTTCCTGCAGGTATTTACAGACATTCCTGAGATTTCCCCCTGATCCTTCTTCAGGCCAAACAGACACATCTCCTCCAGCTTTTTTCTTCCACAAGAAAGATGTTAATCACCTTTGTAGCCTTTTGCTGTACTCACACCAGCACATCCACATCTTTTTGTGCTGAGGAGCATGGAACTGGACACTACTCCAGGGGAAACCTCCTGGGTGCTGAGTGGAGGAGGATTTCCTCCCCTGCCCTGCAGGCAGCACTCCTCCTGATGCAGCCCAGATTGCCATCACCTTCCTTGCAGCAAGGGCACATCTTCAGCTTGGTCTCCAGCAGGACCCCCAGATCCTTCTCTGCCAGGCTGCTTTGGGTGGCACCCAGCATGTGCAGGTGCCTTGGCATTGCTCCTCCTCCCATGCAGGATATTTTGGTACAGTCTGTGGAGATTGTCACTGACCTTGCCACACAAAAGGCTAAATGAAAAAGCAGTGTTCTGTGGGCCTCAAGTTCTGCATGAATGCTTTGTCCAAGGGTAATCAAGCTACCTGTGTTCATAAGATGCAGTGTGCATTACACCCACAAAAATAAATGAATGGCCAAGAGATGTAGTTATTTACCCTATTTCTGTCATTTTAAGCAGTTTGCATCTTTCAACTGTTTTGGAAGTGTGAAACTGGAATGCAGGAGAAGAATGTGCCATTCTTGTGTTTCAGAGTGGCTCAGTCTTAGGTTGCCTTGTTTCACGTGGACTTTATTCACAGAGCACTATAGCTGAGAGAGGACAGGACAGGTTTCAGGTTTTACACTGAATTAAATCCTTAGTCTGTCTGGCTGTACAGCCACAGAAAGGCATGTGCTGGCAGAGAAGGAAATGAGAGTGAGCTCCAAAGTTTGATGTGTAGGAAAGGTTCTTGAACTGTCTCTTCCAGCAGCTGAAAATGATCATGAAGTTGCTGGGCTATTGTGTAATAAATTTATAACCTCAGCTGTTTTAAGAGAGGCAAACAAGCATCTTAAACCTTTACTGCTGGCTTCAGTTTTCTCAAGTGGAGCCAAGCATTCACCTAGGGAAAAGAAGACTTAGCACTTCTTTTAGATACCTGTGGAACAACACTGGCTTTTGTAGCTTTTAATCCAAAGTGAGGGGAGAATCAAATTTAAGAACTTTTTCCTAGGCATATCAAATAGTGTTGCACTGGTAGCTACAAGATCCAGGAGAACCAGTTTCTGGTATTCACATACCCCTCAAGAAACAAGCAAAGAGACCTGGAAAGCTTCATATGCATTTCTAGAAGTACTAACTTGAGAAGAAATAATACTGGTTGAATTACCATACTTTGGTTTTTCTTGGCTGAAAAATGCTAAGATTCCTTTTTCTTTTTACACAAAGTATTTTCAGGAAACATTCTTTGATTATGTAACTGTTTTCACAGAAACAGCTTTTAAACTAATTTTCCAGTAGAATATGATTTCTAATATTGGGTATCTGACTCCTGAGGAGACTTCTGTGAATATCCTTGCAACATCTTTAATTTCTGCCATTGGCCTCTTCTAAGCTGAGAGTAGATGTGTCTCTAATTCCTTAAGAAATGAGAAAAAAGTTTTCATTGCCTTCATTCTGCATTACAGAGATGAACTGCTTGTTTTGTTTTGTTTAAGCCTTAGTTCAGGATTTCAGGAATTCCATGAAGAATTTTAGAAATTTTTTTTGTGTTCTTACAAGCAGCTTACCAGTGATTCCTTAAAGCTTTCTTATTGTTGTCAGAAGATCCACCAGTTTTAAATAAAGCTTAAGCTTGTGTTTCTGATTAATTGAAAACTTTCTGTACAAGTATTGGAAAGTAGACTGATAACATGACTGCAAATAGTTTTGTTTAATTTTGAACACATTATTTTATACTGCTAAAAAAAAAAAAAGCAGCCGTGTTATGCCATGTATTCCTAAAGATAATGACATGAGCAAGTGCATCAGTAGGGTTATGTCTTTATGTTCCAACCCTTAACATTCTATGATTTTGAGTTATTTTAGCAGATGAAAGTTGCATCCAGGCTGGATGCAGTTGTGCTCACTGGTGCATATGGATGTCATATTTGGTGAAGTTCCTTCAAAGCCTGGAGTTTTGGACAGCATGTGGCTTGGCCTTTTCACCTCTTATTTCTCTATCTATTGGAAGTATTATGAACCAGAAATGTCATGTCCATAGATGCAAACTCTGTCTACTGTTAATGTGAGACATCCCTCTCTTTCCTTTAAGAGCCTGAGTACTGCTAAAATAATTTTTGACCTCAGGGGCCATGAGGATTCCAATTTGGAGATTCTTCCCCTCCTAATTAGTATCAGAAGATAGGAAATACTTTCCTAAGATGATCATTTGTAGCCTTTCTTTCTAAGTCAACTTTACTTCTTAACTTTCTATTAAATTACTGCGTTAGAACTTCAAAAGGGCCTGTGGGCTGAGGCCAAAGTCCATCTGGTCCTAGTTTCTAACTCCAACAGTGAGCCAAACCAGGTTCTATATCATCTATATCTATATATCATCTATATCTATAGCTATAGCTATAGCTATATCTATCTATATAATCTATATCTATAATCTCTACCTATAGAAGAAGAGTATCTATAGAAGAAGAGAAGCTGGGTATGCATATGCTATTTACCTGAATACCTCTCTCATCTTTCAGTTATTTTTCAGCTCAGGGGCTTTCCCTTGACATGGCAGGGCAACAGTTGATCCATGTAGTTTGTGTGCCTGAGAGATACAAGTTGCATTTCTGCCTTTGCCCTTTACCTATATTAAAACACACTGTTAGAGGAGTGTGTTTGTGACTCACATTATATGCTTTTTTTTTTTTTCATCTACTACTCCATCACTCTTACTCTAGCCCAAGCAGCCATGGGAGCAGCTGCTTGTTTGCTACAGAAAGAACTCCTTTACAAATAAACATCCTTGAAAAAACAGCCCTCCAATCCAAAACAGTGAAAATGTAGTTACTGCTGGTGTTTCATTCTCCTCCTCTTGTAAATCCAGTCTCCTTTAGTAGCAGGTTTTCAGCGGTGCTGCCCTTCAGGTAGGGAAATACTGCCTAGGGAAATAGGGAAATAATTAGTTAATCATTTTTTAAATGTAGATTTCCCATCTCCACCTCTTTAAAACAAAATCTTGGTTTTCTACTGAAGCCTTCTAGACTTGGAAGCATCATGTTGCAATCTCTGGTAAAATGAGTTTTTACCCCAATCTAGTGTTTGCACAGTTAGGGGAATACAGGGCAGAAAGACCAATCTTGGAAGGCAAGCAGGTGGAATTGTTGCTTCCTCTGCAAATTCAGGGTGAAAAAGCTGTGCTCTTCTCCCTGTCATTAGGATCCTCACCTTTTCACCTTTCATACATAACAAATAATTAGAAAGCAAGTATGGCGTTTTGGATTTTGGTTATTCAGAGAGAAAGTCATGAGTTGGCAGATTACAGCTGAGAGTGGTGTTGGGTCAGTTTTCATTGCTTGGCTTTGCAGATGTACCCTGTGGGTGACTCAGTTGTGTGCACAGGATGTGTTTTGCCCCACTTACCTGGGATTGTGTGTCTTCAGATAATGCTAGTTTCATATTAAATATGAGCTTTTGGGGTATTTACATAGGATTAAGAGAACACAAGCTTTATGATTTGTCTCTAATTTGATGTCAGCCCTCCAAGGTAAGATTGTCAACTCTATAACATGTACAGTCATCAATTATTTATTGTTTTCTTGTTACACAAGTTCTTCCCATCAGTACCTGAAGGCAGTCCCGGCCCTTCCTCTCTCCCAGTGTGTTCCTGCTCTGTCCTGGCTGGCATAGCAGTCTGTGTGCTGTGTGGAAAAACAGAGCAGGGAACCAATCCAACTGAAAAATAACCAGCCAAAAGGATGTATATTTTTCAGTCTGATAAGTTTTCTGCCACACAAGGAGTTGTGCTGGCATGGCAAGAAGGTGTCAATGTGAACAGGGGAGTGAGGGGCCGGAGGTGGAGTGGTATTTGCTTGAACTGGACTGAGCAGCACTGCCTGCCAAATTCTAAACTGTGCTCAGAAAGAGGTGTTATCTTGTCTCCTTTCTTTGGTATTGAGAAGCAGTTTGAACAGACAAGGCAAGGTTCAGAAAAGATTAAAAAATTTTATCCACTTCATGCACGCGTAGAAATAATGTTTGGAGGGATGGGGTGACTTACTTGAGGGTAGGCACTGGGATCTCTCTTTGTCTAATATTTTAACTGCAAAACCAAATCATCTTCTTGATACCTGGGTTAACTGCTCAACTTCAAATGGAAGGGACTCTTAGGTACTTTTCTTTTGGAGTAAAGCTCTTTATGTGACCTCAGACCAGCCTGATAAAGGCAGAGAAGCAGCTTGCAAGTTGCAGTTGACTGTAGCTGACTGCCTGAAGATGTTGTGTAGAGATGTCTGCTCTTCTCTTACCAGCAGAGGCTAAATACACCTCTGTTATTTACTTTCCTAGGGGTGCAGGGAATCATGCTCTAAACATTTGTCTTGTAAGCTAAAAGGACATCTTAAATTTCAACTAAGTTTTTGACTCCACTATATCATATTGGTTTGATCTGAGAAGCTCTTCATGAACAACCTTACTTGGATTTATAGTCAGGAGCCTCAGGGTGTTTAAAAACCGGGGTGGGACAGTTAGATCACACAACTGTGAGAGCCACATGAAAAATGTAACATTCTGGGTAATTCATGTGATGGTCTGACCTCCAGACAGGGCTGATGAAGAGAGAGCAATGTAATGGAGCATCTTCCTGTGTTACATTTACCCCACCAGAGACTTGGATGTTTTGGCTGCAGGTGTAGTGGCACCCTCCCTGTGTGACACCACAGGACACATTCTGTACCACAATCATCAGAGACAGGGCCTTCTGCTGTGAAGGACTTGGTTTCCTGTGGGGAGCCTTGTGGGTTGAGATTCAGAGTATCCTCTAAGGGTCTGTTTTGCCAGGCTTGGCAATAAGGAAGGTAGCTTTCTTTTGAAAACAGATCAAGACTGTGCTGGCTAAAAGTTAAGTGTTTTGCCTTTTTAACCATTTGCAGGGACTGGAGACCATCTGGTAGTTACATTTTTTCTGTAAACTCTCTGAATGCTACTTTGCAGAACTTACTAATATTAATAGTGTCTCAAATAGATATGATTGATAGTGTTGCTTATCCCAAGTGACAGCGGAGTGCAGGCTTTTATCAAGGCAGGAGACCTTGTCATTATCTGCTCTTTTGGGAGACATTTCAGCTGTCAGAGGGCTTGTGTGTGGCAGAGCACCTGGGCTAGTTGTGCAGGAGGTGGCAGTGAAGCTGTGTTAGCACAGTGCCATAGCCTGGCCTCTGTGCAGCTGTGGATACTCCAGTAAACCTGGTTTGGGTTTCTGTGCATGGCTTTCACTTCTGCTTTGTTGACATACACCCTACATGCAAGACTGGAATTACTGGATTAGTCTGCTGCAATGTTTCTATAAATGGTACAAATAGAAGGGAATCATTAGCATTTGTTGTTTACTTGTGCCAGGAAACTTCATGAGAGAGGAATGGAATGAATGTTTGTAAATGCATACAGGGGTCCTTGGACTTTCACTGCCTCCCTCCAAGGTGGCAGTGCATGCCCTTTGCCTTTGGTTGTGTTTGTATTGGATTAACATTTCATGTCTCCCTCAATAGAGATATTTAATGAGAGAACTTTGATTCATCTTCTGAGGAATAACGAAGGAAGGTGCACGAGGCTTGGCTGCCAGGTTGTTAAATGAGGATAAAAGCCTCCATTCTTCCAGGTGTAGTGCCATGAATGGACATGCCAGCTAATCCAGGGTCTGTTCTTTAACCTCTGACTTCAGTGGGATTTCTGTGCATGCCACTTGGGGTGCCTTAGAGCATCAGGGATCATTGCTGTGCTCTCTGAGGTGCTGTACGTGCCCAGCACGGTGGGAAGAGCTACAAGTGACCTCAGATAATTGCACTGTGCTGAGGCTGAGAAAAAGAACATGTTGTGATTCTCCAGGGCAATGCTAAGAAGTTGAGTTCTGAGGAAGGGGTCCCACAGTGCTGGACAAAACACCAGCAGCTGAATCTCAGTTTGCTGTGGACAGAGGCTGGCTGCAGGAGACCTTGCATTGAAAGGCCTCGGGAGGGGGGCATGACTTGACCAGTGTTTCTCAGTCAATTGTTCAGGAACCTCTCATTGTCCGTGATATAAAAGATTATTTTTGTAAAAAGAACACTAAAATCCACGTATCTTGGGGTAAGGAAACAAAAAGGATTAAAATAGTAGTAGTGCATACTACATTTATCTTACTTTATATTTCGTTACAAGTTAATATTAAGTATGGTAACATTGGGCAGGAGACAGGTTTTTTCTTTGGAAAGATTGACCAGTATTGGTGCCACTTTATACGTTAAGATCTGCTGGTTTTGGCATCCTTTTGACTTTTTAAGAAATTCCAGTTGGCTGCTGAAATTGCTGACTTGTTTTTTGGACTCAAAAGTTTACCACAAATTTTTTCTCATATTGAGCTCATTGCATTTCTTTTCATTTCTTTCCTCCATATTGTTCATATACATTATTGATGCTCTTGCCCATATCACCAGCAGAAGAACAACATGGTAAATATTTACATGATATGCTATTTCCACAGACTTCCAGTGGTCTATTGAGTTGAAAAAATGTTTAAATTTGGAAAGGAGAGAAGATGTTACTGGATTATTCCAGTCCCTTGGAAGAAGTGGGAAATCAGGAGAGAAGCAGGGAAAAATTAAGATACATGAGTTTGAAAAATATTCCTTTAAAAAGTTTAAATTCTTCTTTCCCAGACTAGTTATCTAGAAGTTGGAAAGGCATATTGTTTTCATAATGGGCGTTAGCTAAATTTCAGAGTTGTTGCATGCTCCTTTAAACTCACAGTGGTCAGAATTTGAGAATGAAGAAGTATTTACAGAAGGTAAAATTTCCCTCAGGTGCATTAAATAAGCAACTTCTACCTAAAAATAAAACTGGAATACTAATTCAGTAGTTTCTGCATGCTTTAGGGGCTAGCTGCCAGTTGCCATAAATTATTTTTGTGTTTAACTTTTTCCCCTTTTAAGTAGTTTTGAAGTATGTGATTGTGTTCCTGCCTATGAGAGGTAACTTACAGAATTGACCAGCTGCACCCTTAATCCTCTGACATCCTGTAAGCAGAAAAAAGTTCTGGAAATGTCAGGCTGATGTAACTCATGGAGAACATCAGCTACTCCTAGAAGAGGCTTATAAAACATAACCAGGTTCAAAATCACAATCATGTTAACACAGCCTTTCCAACAAGAAGTTAATCCATCTATCAGTGTCTGCTAGAGCCTATTTAATGTGCTTGTATTTTGGAAAGTCTGTCTGAAAATGCAATATTCTCTGTGGAACTAAAAAAATGTTGTGAAGTCCTAAGAGAACACTAGTTGTGATTGTGATTTGATGTGGAAAAATATGAGCAGATCAACACTGCAAATAAATAAGTGTTTGCATCGTGATAATATGAGCACAAGGATAAGAATATGTTTTGTTTATATTATTCCCAGAGAAAATGTAAGATCACTATAAAGTACCACTTTTTATTCTGTAGATTTATATTCTGTTGCATTTGTCATCTTTGTAGGTGGTTGGGTTGGTTTGTGGGTTATTAACAAGTCACTACTTAACTGTCTTACATTCATTTATAACTGTAGATTTTATTTTGCATGAGTCAGAACAAAGTGATAAAGAAAAAATGTTGGAGTCGTTGTCTTTGGAGCAAAGTTTTAGAGTATTCTGTCAAGCAGCTGACATTGCTAGGTTGTAGAGAATTTTGTAAGACTGTCAGAAAGATGTTTGAGTGTGGGCTCTTTTACCAATGGCTATAATTTGGTGTTTCACACCACCTGCTTTGCTTTGCCTGTCTGAGGACTGGCACATCTGCCCTGACAACCCTGGCAGGCCACCAGCAGAGCTGCAAGGGAGAGCCAAGCATCAAGGCTGGCTTGCCACCACTGCTGTGCTTTACATCTAGGAGACTGCAAAGCTAATTCTGAAGGGAGATTGTCAAAAAAGAAAAGACTACTGGCATTCAGTGATCCTCTTTGGAATTTTCTTCGCCGAGCATCCCAAAGTGGCTTTTGTATTATGAGTAAAAATATGGCCCATCTGTGTAGCTGTAGAGAAGTATGTTGTGATGCTGTGTCTTCAGCAAGGTAAAATGACATGTTCTTCAGTGAGAAGTGAGAAATTTCTCTTAAAGGAAGGAAAAGAGTATGAGAGAAAAGGGTGGTGATTGTGTCTATTTTCAAGGAACAAATGGGTATTCACAGTTCAGCAGGTGTGTTGCACTCACAGTATTGTAGGGGCTGATTCTCTGTGTTCTCTTGGTTCAGAGCTTGCTCTGAATAGAGGTGGGTGATGATAGTTTGGAACAGCAACCAGCCAAACAATGTAAGAATTCAGAAAATAATTATATAGATGTATGCCATCATCAAAACCTGTCTTGAAGAGCCACAATAGTACATGTAGGACTAATCCATGAAATGTAGTACCAGTAGAAACCTGACGACTGTTGTTTATGAGGCAGCTTTTACCAGGGATAGAACTATGGACAACAATGAGGAACTGCTTTACAAATTCTTGAGTATACTCAAGTGTTTGAGGCAACAGTTTGCTAAGAGACTCAAGCAGCCCATCTTTGTGGAAAATTATGAGATATGTCTGTTGTCCATCCATCTCTTTTTTTTTATATATTTTTTTGGGTTCTGGTACTGTTTGGTTGAATGTTGCTTCCTTTTCTGCTTCCCAGTATCTGCCAATATATGCCTGACATTAAGCCCCTTCAGAGATTGAAGACAAAAAAAAAAAAAAGGTGTTCACTTTTATCTCAAAGCATCGATGAAAGGTGGCTGTGTTTCAGCTGTTGGAAATATTAATGAATGGCTTACACTCAGCTGAATATAGACTGTGGTATAGACTGCTCACAGCTGCTTCACTCTTCTCCTTTTGGGGCAGGCTTCTTTACCCATAGGAGTTTTCTGTGTTGTTCCATTTTTCTTTGTCTTTTTCTTTCCCTGCTGAGTTTCCTGTTTCCTTTTCCATGCTACCTACCTGATCTGTCTCACAAGTTCTTTCTTGAACTAGAGAAGGCTGAGTGAAGGGTTGAGGTTGGAAGGGAGCTCTGGAGCTCAGCTGGTCCAACCCCTGCTGAGGCAGGGTCACCTGGAGATGGGTGCTCGGGGCCATGACCACATCACTTCTGAATGGCTCCAACACTGGAGACTCCACAACCTCCTTGAGCAACTTGTTCCAGTTCTCCAGTCACTCTCACAGCAAAAGTGTAGCTTTCCACAAGATCTGCAAGACTCACAGAGGTACAAGCACACCACGAGTCTCCTGAATATTCCAGTCATGTCATTTTGCTGTTGCCAACCTGCTGTGTCTGCTCACCTCAGCCCAAGAACTGATTTCCATTTGACTACATCTTTGTCTTTAGCAATGGAATAAATTTTGTTTTATCTTAGTGGCTGAAATAGAGGGGTAAGGTCTTAGAGGTCTCTTTTTTATTCTGTCAGAGGATGTCCTGTATCTATGCTGAATAGCTGCTTTATTCATGGATGCACCTGAAATACAGCTTGACTACATGAATCGTGCTGATGTGTAGAATGTAATTGCATTGTTTTTACTTTAATCTTCTTCAAAGAGCCAAGAGCTTTTGAGTGTTATATTTATAAATATTTGTAAAATAATTCTGCATACATTGCAGCAGCATCTAAAAAAAAATCACACCTTACCACCTTCTCGTGTTTTTTGTCTAATTCAGTTCATTAAGGCGTTTGATGTTGGTTTCACTTTGCCCACAACAGATTTTAGCTGAGCTTGGCAAGGCCTCATTAGGAGATTTGTCATTGAAGTCTTGAGACTAATCAGGGGCTTTCAGTGTGTGATGCTGTTCAAGGGGAGCTTTCAGTGTTTGGTGTGTAAAGCACAACACATTTAGTGTTTCATTTATCCTTTGAGATCCATTTATCACTTACAGAGAGAGAAAGAAAACCCTGAGCAGAATAAAGCCTATTCTAGTCAATTTGTGCTAAATTATAAGGATTGCACCTTAAAGTCTTCCCTTTTGTATGCAGTCAGCAGATCTTAGTTGTCAGATATTAAAAGATGAGTTAATATGGTGTTTTATTATTTTTTCTTGCCTTTCCTCTGTGTTGTAATTGCACATTATAAAGGTTCTTGCAGTCCCAATATCACCAACAGAAGAACAACATGGTAAATACTTACATGATGTGCTATTTCCACAGACTTTTAGTGGTCTGTTGAGTTGAGAAGATGCTTGAATTTGGAAAGGAGAGGGTAAAAATCTTATGGGATTATTCCAGTCCCTTTGAAGAAATGGGAAGTGCTGAGTTAATAACAGGAGTTGTGCTTTTGGCCATATTGTGGGGCCTATTTTTAGATTTTTACTTGGAATCCTCTGGTTTCATTTGATGTGCTAGAGTGGAGCTGTATCTCTGGGAGGTAGATGGCAGCAAAACTTGAAGTAAAGGCTGTGTACATGTGCCTGTATTGACCTGCAGGAGACACTTCCCTGTTCAAGCTTTGCCCTGGCTCCTACTAGGTCATCTCAGGGAGAGAGTGAGCATTTCCTGCTTGTTGCCATTAACTAACTACCACTTAGAGGGCTTGATTGCTCTCAGCACAGAAACATCCTTCAAGTCAGAGCTGCCCTCTCTGCAGCCAAGGGAAGCCTGCTTGGGTTTGTAGGTGTTCTGCACGTAGTATTGGGGAGGAATGTTTGGGAGAGGGAGACGGCAAACATTTATTCCATCATTTTCTTAGCCAAAATATAAGCTGTTAAACATTTTATTGCTGTCTGATTGCACATTTTGGACCTCCATCCCACTATGTTGAACAGCCCTATAATTCGGCAGTGCTGCAGTAAGGTTTCACCAGTAAGGTCTCTCTTCTCTTCCCCTTTCTTCATAGCAGAAGTCTTCCAGCCTCCTGATGATTTTTGTGGCCCTCCTCTAGATCTGCTCCCAGTCTCTCTTGTTCTGGTACCCCAGAGCTGGATGCAGCACCCCAGAGCAGAGCAGAGGGGGAGAATCCCCTCTCTACTGCTGGCCAGGGTGCAGCCCAGGATATGAGTGACTTCCCAGGCCATGAGCACACGTGGCTGGCCTATGGAGATTTTTTCACCCACCAGCACACCCACATCTTCAGCAGGGCTGCTTTGAATCTCATCATACCCCAGCCTGTATTGATACCAGGGTTTGCAGCATCTTGCTCTTGGCCTTGTTGAACCTCATGAGATTCCTGAAGTTCAACAGCTTGGTGTTGTCTGCAACATCCACACACGTACACGGGCTTCAGTAAATGTGTCTGCATCCTTGGATTCCGTCTTCACTTGTACATTTTTGTCAGCAGCTCTAGTATTTGAATGATACTTCTGTAAAGGTAGATGGAAGTGTGGAAGTTCCATCCTCTTCCTGCTGATGCACTGTGTGAGGGAGATGGAGTCCTGTTTCCTTATAGTGTGGCACCAGTTTGGCTCCAGCACCTGAGTATGTGTGACGAACTTTTGAACCTGCAGTATTGCCTGTGGGACTGATAGTGTTCTAAATAAGTGAGCATTTGGGGTTTGCCTGGACATGATGTAGTGACATAATTGCAGAACCATTTGGCTTTTAACCACCGATACAGCTTTTTTTTTTTTTTAATGTACTCTATTTAACTTAACAGAATAAAAATATATTAATCTTCAGTCTCTGCTACTCCATCAAGTAGTAGAAGAATCATAAGTTGATGGGGAGATAGAAAGCTCCCTTGAAACTTGGTTTGCAGGAATGCCAGTGTTATTTTTCACTGTCTCCAGCAGGAGGCTTTTTGTCTAGAAGGAGTCCAGAGGTGTACATTGTAGCCTCTGTTCAAATTCACTCTGTTTTAGTGATGATTTTTGTGCAGGGCATAGGGGGGCACAGTTGTAGCAGTAGCTGACTGCTCACCTCTGCTGCTTGGCTGGGGGTAGCTGGAAAATCCAGTGCATGTCCCTTGTGTGGGTTGGCTTTGGCTGGATGCCAGGTGCCCACCAAAGCAGCTCTGTCACTCCCCTTCCCTGCAGGTCAGGGGAGAGAAAATGCAATGAAAGGCTGGGGGATCAAGATAAGGACAGGGAGAGATCACTCACAGGCAAAACTGGCTAAACTTGGGAAAATTACTTCATTTATGGCAAATCAAATCAAAAATATGTGCAGTATTGTAAGGTTTTAAAGTGGAGATTTCTTTTTAAAATTTATTTGGATTTAAAATAAACGTACTGAAATGTATGCATGAATGTACTGAAATTCACATGCTAGTTTAGAAAGATGTGGTAATTGTCATTGGCCATGTTAAAAAATTCATTTTAGGTGCTTCTGCTGTTTATTGTGTATGAACAGAGCCTTGCAACTCTACTAAGATTGTGATAAAAGTGATGGTTGATTTTGACTGCCCACATTTAGGCATTTAATGGTTTAATATTACACTACAATAAAGTTGCACATATTTGTAAAAAAAATATTATTGCTCAAACACTTAGAAATGTAAAAGTTAGATCCTTAAATCACAAGAAAATAGAAGCACTTAACAGTGAAGGGAGCATCATCACCTACAAGGTACAGGTTTAATATGAGTCTGAATAAACAATTTCCAAATAATAGCAAAGAGAAGGCTATTTAAAATCTCAATCACAGATCATGGAAAGGACATGCTGGGAATTTCAAGAGGTCCTTGCCTAGCAGTAGCTGTTTAAAACACAATTGATATTGCTGGTTTAATTGTACCCATGTTCAAGAATATTATTTTTTCTTTTTTTTGGGGCATCCCACAGGTCATTAACATTGACGGAACAATGAGGAGAACCCTCTTAGAGGACAAGCTTCCACATATATTTGGGTTCACACTGCTGGGGGACTACATCTACTGGACTGACTGGCAGAGACGAAGCATTGAAAGAGTTCACAAGATAAAGGCCAGCAGAGACATCATCATTGATCAGCTGCCGGATTTAATGGGCCTTAAGGCAACGAGTGTCACCAAAGTGTTTGGTAAGCATGGGCAACATAGCATGGTTCTGTAGCACTCTTTATATGGCCTTGATTTCATTAAGCAGCTGTTGATCACTTGAAATGAGAATAAGTGTGATGTGATGGGTTTGAAAGGAAGATGGCACCTATTGGTTCTAAAGTTGGGAAAATGCAGTGTTGCAAAAGAAGTTGCTTCCAGTTTTTAGTGACATAAATCTTCCACAGCTTTCACTACACTCTTTGAATTTTTATGAGGATTTCATTCCTCTTTGCTACAGGAATCATTATTCTCACAGAAATGCTTTATTTCCTGCTGCTCTTTCCTTCCTGAGCAAAGCCCCATGGTGTTCAGTTAGCAGGATGCTTTCCTCTGATGGGTGGTGCAGGCACAGTCAGTCACCACTGCAGCGCTGCCCCAAAGCCTGTGGCACTTGTATATTAACTCTGAACACCTCAGCTGTACCTAAATCTTAACAACCAAAACCTGCCCTTAGCAAAGTATCAGCAGCTGGGTCTCTGTGTCCTTCCAGTGCATCTCTGAAAGGTGCAGGCAGTGTTTCAGGTCCTCTGCTGGCACTGTGCAGCAAGTGTGTCACAGGACCTCCTGGCTTCAGAGCACCACAGGTTTTTCCAGCTCCTTGGATACTGGAATTTGGGCATGGCAATAAACAGATTCATTAGTCAGCTGTTAAAATTACTGAGAAGAGTCACAAAGGAGTAATGGCATCAGTCTGAAATATGTATGCCCTAAAATAGGGAAAATTAAAAGAACCCTGGTTGAGGCTGAGAGGTTTTTTTGTGTGTGTGGTTACAGTCTTAGAATACCTAAATCCTTGGTTCCAGCAGATGGAGAGAGGCACTCTTTTATATGTTGGTCCTTCCTTTCCCCTACACATTCTGTCCCCATCACATGAAAAAATAAGTGTGAGATTGTGGTGATCTTGTTGGTACTGCTTCTGCTAATGACTCTTCTGGCTTTAAATTAAACAGGTGGGAAAGAACTGCGATTATCCTGCTCTTTTCTCACCCTTTTGTATCACTGAACATTTGTAAAAGCTGATGGTTTCAAAGAGATACAAAGATGGAGTACTTGGTGAAAAGTAGCTAATTAATTATCTGTCTTCAGTGAACGAATTTCATCTTTGGGGAGACAAGAAAGATCTGTTTGTAGGTGGTGTTTGTACAATAGGAGGGATAGGTCCAGCTTTGTAATCCTGGGTAGAGAGAAAGAATCAACCGGGAGTGCTCTTTTTTTTTTTTTTTNNNNTTTTTTTTTTTTTTTTTTAATTCCCTGCTGACAACCCATAGTGTTAACTTATTTTGGAAAATTGTACTGTGTTTTTGCTCAACCTCTATGCTCCCCTTTCCCTTTTACCTTCACAATGCACTAATATGTGTTTTGCTTTATTTGTTGGGGTTTTTTTTGAAGGAACTAATTCGATGCACTAATACCTGTTCTGGTTTGTTGTTTTGTTTATTTATTTTTTTAAAGGAACTAATTCATGCGCAGAGAACAATGGAGGCTGCAGCCATCTGTGTTTCTTTACACCTCAGGAGGCCAGGTGTGCCTGTCCCATTGGCCTTGAGCTGTTGAGTGACATGAAGACTTGCATCATTCCCGAAGCCTTCTTAGTTTTCACAAGCAGAGCAGCAATTCATAGGATTTCCCTTGAAACCAATAATAATGATGTTGCCATTCCTCTTACTGGAGTCAAGGAAGCATCTGCTCTGGATTTTGATGTCTCTGATAACAGAATTTATTGGACTGATGTTAGTTTGAAGGTATTACTGACGTGTGAATTCCTTGAATATAAAGCCACAGAGCAGTTACTTTGATCTAACAAAGGTCTCTGTTACATGATCTGTCCTGCAGTTGCCAGTGTTGTCATTGAATTGCATCCAAGGAGACCCTTGGAGATGAAGACAGTTGCATTGCTGAATGCACAGTGGGGTGACAGGCATCTTCCAGCTTCAAATGCAAATCCAGAGCGGTGGCTGCTCGTACCAAATGCCTAAATCTTGGATGCTGGATGTGTTGAGTCATATATATATAACTGCTGTAGAAAAGCTGATTTTATGTCAGAGAGTAGAGTAATTTAAACATTGAGCTCAGCAGCCCCCTGAGTTTTCTATTCTCTTCCAGTTTTGACTTGAAGACATTTGTACTCAGTATTAACATTTGACAAGTGAATTTTGGATTGTTTGCTGTTAGTCTGTGGCTCGAGCTTAGCACAGGAAAAGCCAGGGAACTTGTCCAGTCTCCTCCACACTGTGTTAAGGGCCCACCTGTCCCCAGTTCTATCTCAGTGTGTTCCCCAGAACACATTTCCTGTGATGTTTGGTACACATCCAGGTGTGTGCTAAAGTGAGGGTTGTGCTCTTCATCAGAGCCTTTTGAAGTGAACTAAGTATATGGTAGAAAATAAGAGATTCACTTCACTGGAACTAAATTATTCTATTTAGACTCTTAATAGGTTTTCCAAGAGCAATCAGAGTTTCCTTGCCAGTGTGCCCAAGCTGTGAAGACTGATGAGGGCTGTGCTTCAGTTAACAGTGCTGCTCCTGGTGTTGGATACTGTTCCTTCAGGAAGAGTGCCAATGTAATAAATTAGTGTAGTGTAGACACAGTTACTAAATAAATCTCACACAAGCACGTGGAAAGCAGGAGTTATGGACATCTTAACCATTTGTACTGGAAAGCACATTACTTCAGCTGCTTCAGTGAGTAGATCTCAGTCTCACTCTGTGCAGGACTGGAAAACATTTTACTTGTTTGTTGCCTCCTGAATTTTCCAGCATATACTGTATTATCATATACATACCAGGTATCTTCCAGCACCTATGGATTCTCATTCCCCTTGTCCCCCACATCCAGCTGCTGAGGAGCAGGTATTGCAACTTCACAGCTCACAGTCATCTCCCTTTCCTTCAGTGCCCACCACTTCCCTGATCTCTGCCTGCCTCTGGTTATACGAGGATGGGTTTTCAAAAACTGCACTACATAATTTCAGGGTTTGACATTTACCTTTAAAAGTGTGAAATGTCTCTGACCCTTACACATCCATGTATCAAATGAAGAAATCAATAGCTGAGATTTTGGCAGGCATGTAGACTGATTGCTCGGTGTTGGTCAGCAAGGGTGGGTAATTGGTCCTGGACATTCCTGTTTACCTGGGGGCTGTTTCAGTGCTGTTAGGAGTGACTTATTTATATGTGTGCAGTCCTTGCCCTATGACTTATTTTGATGAGTGTGCATAACTAAAATGTAGATGGGGTCAGTAAAGGTGCTCTTATGTATATGTGCTCCAGGTGACTGATTGTGAGAAACAATTTAATTTGGATGCCACTGAGATGTGTTTCTGAGACTTAAAACATTACAGTGAATTTTTAAAAACAGCTTCTTGTATACAAACAGAAGAGAGGGAGAGGGATCAAGGAAGATTCTGCAGCTACATACTGCTGTCTGAAAATCATGTCCTTTTCAGATGTCTTGCTCTGGCTAACAGAAACCACTAGCTTCCTGAAAATTCAGGTGTTTTTCTCCTGAGCATTTCTTTCTCTTTTTTGACAACAGAAATTAGTTGTTTAAAAAGTAACAATGACTGGGGGTTGTTTGTACTAATTTCTTTTTGTACACCAAACTTCATGATAATTATTCCTTTTTATTTCACCGGGGTATCCATAAGCACTGTAATATTTTTTCCACCATTGTTTTCCAGACCATAAGCAGAGCTTTCATGAATGGGAGCTCTGTTGAACACGTGATTGAGTTTGGGCTAGATTATCCTGAGGGAATGGCTGTGGACTGGATGGGAAAGAACCTCTACTGGGCAGACACTGGAACCAATCGCATCGAAGTCGCCCGCCTGGATGGACAGTATAGGCAGGTCCTTGTGTGGAAGGACTTGGACAACCCAAGGTCTCTGGCTCTTGATCCCACTAAAGGGTAAGGGCCTCTGTTGTTTTTCAAAGCTTTGTGTGGGTGTTCTTGTACATAACAAGTTATTTGGCACAGCTCTGTTTGTTCAGAGTCTTTGAAAAGGCAGTAACCCTTCCACAATCCCATGGGTTACAATGAAAAGTTAATAATTGTCAAAAATCTCTTCTGCCTTTGTGTAAAAAAATGAGTATTGTGATGCTGCACATAACCATGTGGGTTTGTGTTTTGTTTTTTTTTTCAAGTACTGCAAAGAAATTTAGGAAGGCCAAGCATGCAGCTACACCTGGCTGATGCCCTGTTTTTGTTGCACTTTTCATTGCAGATACATGTACTGGACTGAGTGGGGAGGTAAACCCAGGATCGTTCGAGCCTACATGGATGGCACAAACAGCATCACCTTGGTGGACAAAGTGGGGCGTGCCAATGACCTCACTATTGATTATGTGGACCAAAGGCTCTACTGGACTGACTTAGACACAAGCATGATTGAGTCATCAAATATGCTGGGTAATCTAATGTTGTATTATACCAGCCAGTACAGAAATATGTGCTGGCCATAGTAAAGTAATTGAGTAATATGAAATTTGAACAATATAACTGAGAATAAATATGTGTGTATGTCTTCTTATAAAAGGAAGTAGAGACCTAAGTGTTTGAGAAAATTTTTAAAACCTTCATAAATCAATAACCATATGATGATTTATGATGGTGGTGAGATAAGATGTCATTTCTCCCTATTGGTGTGAAACTGTGTTGTACCAAAGCAGAGATGGCCTCCGAGTTCTCAAAGTGAGGACAACTTACAAGTTCATTGTAAATCATCCCTAACATTTTAGCCTGGACACTAATATTCTATTGAAGTGCTATCTCTTATTTCTGATTTCAAACCTGTTGTATTAGTTCTAAACCAAAATACTTCTTGCATTTTGTGGAGGCTGGAAGGTTGTACAGCTATTTCTGCAGTGTATGTTTCAGATACAGCTTCACACATTCTCATGTTTTCCATTGGAATTTCATTTATACATACAAGGGGTGTGCTCTGATTGACAATATACATAATTTCACTGCAACTAGGTTTTTTGTTTGGGTTTTTTTTTTTAATTCGTGAAAAGATACTTTTAGAGAGTTTTGTTTTTTAAGGTGTCATTCTGTGTGCATATCTTCAGAATTCTGAGGTTCTGAAGTCACTCCATTGTAGAAAGCCACTGGGGTGGTCAGGCTCCATTTGCCCATAGTGAAGCCGTGCTGGCTGTGTCAGTTCATCCCTTTGTCTTGCACGTGCCTTAGCTTTGCCTCCAGGAAGATCTGTCCCATGACCTTCCCAGCCACAGAGGTGAGGCTCATGGGTCTGTAGTTCCCTGGGCCCTCCTTTTAAAAATAGGAATGATGTTTCCCTTTTTTCCAGTTACTGTCAACTCTATGGCTTTTCAATGGGCAGTGGCTTGCCAACTTCATCAGCCAGTTGCCTCAGGACCCTGGGATGCATCCCATCAGGCCCCATAGACTTGTGCCCATTCACTTTTATCTTGTACAATGTCTTTGTAGTCAGCAGATTATAAAGACTCAGGTAGACTTGTAACAAGTGGGCTCATCAGTTAAGGGATGAGCAAAGCACTCTGAAGTGGATGAGTGAATGCTGCTCCAGCTTAATATTGGACATTATAAACAGAAGGGGAAAAAAATCACACTTTTGGGAGATTTTCTTCCATCCACTATGAAAATTCAGTTGCACAGCTTATCTGCTTCCTTCAAAAGAGTCTTTCTACTGAATTCATCACTATGGACCAGAATTGCTCTAAGAAGTAGGTGAGAGTGTGCAGGATATCTGTACCCCTAACCTGGAGAATTTAGATACCTCAAAGTTACATGGGAAGGTTGCCTCTGGATTTAGATCTGGTGGCTTATAAGGAAGTGGCCTCATGTTCTGGTATATGGTTATTTTATTCTTTCTCAAGTCTTGGTGAAATGGAAAGTAGGGCAGAGGAAGGAAAGTGAGGTGTTCTGTAGATTCTAGCATTGGATGTTTGAGACAGGAGGAGATGGTGCTGCTAAAGGCTGCATCTTCATTTGATGGCAGAGATTCATAGAGGTTTATGCTTGAAAATGTTCAGGAAGGTGGTTTGCAGTTAGACTTTATCTACTTCAGTAATGCCATCTCTGTCAGAGACCATGCTCTAGAAGGTGTTAAATCTGTTGTAAATGTTGCTAACTGAGCCACTGAATGTGGGAGTATTGGGATTTCTGCCAAACAAATGGCTTTCTAAACTCCTGGGATAGCTGTATGTTAAATTGCACTGCAAAAGACTTGTTTCTTGAGTGAAGCACCATAATTTCTCATAGCAGTTTCTCTGTGAATCTCAAGTTTGTTGTTGCTTTCATGCATATATTAATGGGCTTTTTTATTGGCCTAAGTGGTTACTGGAGCATATAGTATTCTTGGTTATGTTTTTCAATGTCTATTTGGGTCAATAAGCATGAGACATATGAAGTAGTATTTATTTCCTATATTTATTACAATACACTGGCATAATTTCAAATTCTTCTGTAGGTAAGAGAGTATCAAGGTAGGGCTTCTGAATGCAACTGTTTATGTTATGTATTGAGCAGATAGTACTTAATAAGGAATCCCATGATGCTGATTTGGAAAATGAGGTTTTATTTTAAAAAGAAGAAAAATATTTTTCTGCATGCCAGTCACACTCTTCATTTTATGTCATGGGAATTGTCCTTTAGTTGGTTATCCTTGTTTTTGCAGGACAAGAACGAGAAATCATAGCAGATGATCTACCTCATCCGTTTGGATTAACCCAGTACAGTGACTACATCTACTGGACAGACTGGAATCTTCACAGCATAGAAAGGGCAGACAAGACCAGTGGGAAGAACAGGACACTTATTCAGGGCCATCTGGATTTTGTGATGGATATCCTGGTCTTCCATTCCTCTCGTCAGGACGGCTTGAATGATTGTGTGCAGAATAATGGCCATTGTGGTCACTTGTGCCTTGCCATCCCAAATGGATTTAGGTGTGGCTGTGCTGCTCATTACACCTTGGATCCCAACAGCAGGAACTGTAGCTGTAAGCCTGTTTATTTCCTACTGTTTTCATCAGTGCTTGTGGCTCCCAGGTGCAAAAGGAAAGGGGTCCCAAGTGTGTTTCAAAGGTTCTGGCTTTAAAAGTGGTCTTTGAATATGAGGACAGAGCATGGAATCCTATATCCATTTTTGTGACATGGACTAGGCATGAAGATGTGTATTTCAAGTCTTAGAAATGACAGTGCTGTCAAGTCTGGTCTTTCTTGTTTTACCAGAAGTGCTTTCTAGGTGATTCAGCTGTGTGAGCGAAGCTTTCCCACTCCTTACCTAAGTGTGTAGGTGGGTGGAAAAGAAATCACCAACAAAAAATGTCTTTTTCTCTTACATGCTTAACAAAGTCAGCTAAAATAACACTCAGTAAAGTACTCTAACTCCTAAGTAGTCTGCCCAACTTGCAGATGCACTTGAAATACATGTAGGTTTGTTTTCTCCCTACATGTGATCTTATGAGTCTGCCAGTTGACCGGGTGTCCAGTAGGAACTTAAGTTTCCACTAAAAATGGCACATGAATAGAAAATGGGTGCATAGTAGCACATAAGGCTGAATGAAAGGGTGAATTTTTGAAAGGCAGATCCTGCAGATTTAACCTGATCTGCTTCTATAACTATAGAAAGAAACATTTCAACTTTATAGCAAAAATCTCCAGTTATGAGTTATTTAATTTTCATTGTGAATATTAGTGTCTCTCTGTGACTTTGTTCTAAATATTCTCTTTCTTCTGTGGGGATATATTTTTGGGAATTGTACTTTCTCACGCATTCTGTTTTGGCTTGTTTCAGCCCCGGCCAGTTTCCTGCTATTTAGCCAGAAATCTGCCATCAGCAGGATGATACCTGATGATCAGCAAAGCCCAGATATCATCCTGCCTATGCATGGTCTGAGGAACGTCAAGGCTATTGATTATGATCCCTTAGATAAATTGATCTACTGGGTGGATGGACGCCAGAATATTATAAAAAGAGCCAAAGATGATGGCACCCAGGCAAGTGTACCTCTTGTATACACTTTTGTGCCAGTCCTTTTGTGTGCTTTTACTTTATGCTTGACTTTCCTCTCCTATCTGCCACACCAAGAGACCATCACTTTTAGCTGCTCTTGCTAGCACTTACTCTTGGATATATGGGATACACTGAACGTTTATGTATGAGAATTACTGAAGGTTTTTAGGATTGTGGTTTTAGGAGTCTCTAAACCATCAGACAGGTAAACCATGCTTTCTGTGCAATCAGTGTTCTTCAGTCAATCATCAGAATAATGGCTGGAAATTGTTGCCTGTGTGTTGTCTTGCAGCCTTTCACTGTAATGAGCACCCCAAACCAAAGTCAGAACCCAGAGAAGCAGCCACACGACCTCAGCATTGATATATACAGCCACACCTTGTACTGGACCTGCGAGGCCACCAATTCCGTCAACGTGCACCGGCTGAACGGCGAATCCATCGGGATGGTGCTGCGAGGGGACCACGACAGGCCCCGCGCCATCGTGGTGAACGCAGAGCGAGGGTGAGCTTCCTTCCTGCCCCTTGAACACAGCGCTCCTGGCACTCTGTGTGCCAGCTCTGTCTGTGGCAATCTCGTGCTGCATCTGTCTGTTTTCACAAAGAGAAGTTCTGAGTATTGTTCAGGGTGTAGGTGACTGCTCATTCAGTTCTTTCTCTCCTTTGCCTCTGTTGTCACAGCCGTGTGTGAGGCACTGACCCAGGTGGTGACAGCAAAGTAAAACCACCCTGTACTGTTCTCTGTGTGGGTGTACAGCCCTGCCACCTAACAGCAAAAACAAGAGAATCTGTATCACCTCAGAATCTGCATCAGAAATGTTTAGTCATCATAAAACAAATGTTTCCAGGGGTAAAGAAAGGAGCCTCTAATTTGATACACCTATTCCTGCTAATGTATAAAGCATAAACACTTAAACCCCTTATGTTCTCTATATTTTTAAGTTAGTTCTGCTGTAATGTGTATCTTAAAAACCTCTGAAATAAATTGCAGCAGGTAGGATGAATTGAGGGAGGTAGGAGTGATTTCCCACAGGAGGAAAATATGTTGTTTTGCTGCAAAGCATTTTTGGTTAGATTCAACAGACACTCTCTCTACTCCTGGTGGTTAGTAGCTTCCTTCTTAGATGTCAAAGATGGATGGTCCTTTACTGTTCTCTTTAATAAGTTAGATGCTTAAATCCCAGTTAACTGCTAAATGGCTTACCATGTGCTTGACAGATGTTGAATGACAATATGTCACAAATGTGTGGATACAGTAGTACCCAGAGACTCTGTCTGGAGCATTTATAGGACTGGTGTTTTACACCAGTGTACTCTGCACAGTTCAAAAGCTGTTGTGGGGAGAGGGGGATTAGAGGAAAGATTCTAATCTTATTGGGACTAAGTCACTTGGATATAGTTTGTATTTATAAAAGCTTATCTGCTTTCTCCATTAAAATCAAAGTTTGGGTTTGTTGATCTCTAAAACTCTCAACTTTTCTAGTCAAGTTTTCAAGTGATTTAACACTAAATCTGTTTATAAATTAAAGGAGGAAAAATGGGGAAGACACTGTGTTAAACACTGTGACTGTCTGGGAGAGCTGGATGAGTGATCTTCAACAACTTCTGCCAGGGTTACAGAAATTCCTTCCTCCACTTCTCCCGTGGGTGCATGTTCTGCTGCCTCCCCTCCTTGTGCCATAAGGAAAGGCTGTGCAGCAATGCAGCCCATGCTGTTGGAGAGTTTGCCCATGTTACTCACCACTGAAAAAATACTGGACCTTTCCTTTAAAGGGGTCTCAGCTCATCATGGGGGTGCACAAACCCTTTTTTCTCTGTGCATGAGGAGGGCAGAGACTGCTTTTGTTTGCAACTGAACTGGCTTAGAGAGATATAAAGAATTCATGGAACTAAGATGTCAGGAACATGCCATCCTCAGTTGTTCTTCTGTAGTCTTTTCTCAAATTTGGTAGGAAATTTTACATGCTGAGAAGGAAAGGTGACCAAGAAGGAGAGGAGGTGGGGGTTAATGGTTTTTGGTCAGAAAGAACTTCTGGACTTCAGTTTGTAAGTGGGAACAGCTTTACCCAGGGGAAGTTGCAGAAGGTCTGTGGTAGTCTCTTACAACCTGCAGCTCCGTGCAGTAGCAGTGCTGCTGGTGCAGCAGTGCTGAGGCACTTTGTGGTCTGGAGATAAATCCTATTCATTTCAGGCTGAGTATGTCAGTTAGCAGATGTTTGGGTCTGGATCTTTGCACCTGGGAGCAGTCACCACAGCCACGCCTGTGAAACCATTCCCACCTAAAACACGGGAGTGGGGAATTGCCTGTCCCTGGAGCTCCCAGGTCAGCCGTGCTGTCTCTGTTCCCAGGTACATGTACTTCACCAACATGCAGGAGAGAGCTCCCAAGATTGAGCGTGCAGCCCTGGATGGCACCGAGAGAGAAGTGCTTTTTACAACTGGCTTGATCCGACCAGTGGCACTGGTGGTTGACAACAAACTTGGAAAGCTTTTCTGGGTGGATGCAGATCTGAAGCGCATCGAAAGCTGTGACCTGTCAGGTATGTGGTATGGAGTAAAGCATTTGCAGCACACTGTTAGCATGTACAGGACATCATTCCCTCTTTGATGCTGACCCTGGTGACTTTCATCTCCACCACTGCCAGTTCTGTGTAGGCAGTCACAGATGGCAATTGCTGGTGGGTTCCCATCTTTGATGTAATTAGAATAGACATGACTAATGTAATGATTGACACCCTCCAAGGCAGCCCTTGGACTTTTGATGTGCTCTGAAAGCGTTGTTAGTCATGGAACCCCTAAATAACCTCCTCTGTGCCCCTTTTTTTTTCTTAGTGGTTTGAGGAGTTTGCATACTTTTCAATTTTTCTTTCTCTGGAGCTTACAGCGTCGTAAATCAAGGTAGCTTGAAAAAAAAAGCAGAAGAAAGGGCAATGATTTTTTTTTCTAATCTGGGTGATAAGACAGCTCATCTGAAATAGCATTGTTGCAACACAGTGGAGAGTGCCAACTCATCACAGTTTTCCCACATTAGTAATATAAAGCAATTAGCACCTCATGGATTTTAGAGAGCACAGTTCACCATTGACTTTTAAAAGCACTTGATAGTGCTGAAGAAGTGGAGAAATTTGTTCTGGTGAGCAGTATGGAAGAGAGGATGCAATGGCCCTACTTTGTGTCTCATGATTGGTTCTCTCATCATCATCCACGTATCAAGGGGTGAAACCCGTACAGAAGTGCAGAGAGAAGGGAACAAGTGTGAAGGAATGGAAGCTGGGCTGTTACAGTGATTGATACATGCCATAGAGGGCTCAATCCCCAGTTTTGGTGACTCCTCTTGCCGTGAAGTCACATCCTTCCCTTGTATTGCAGTGAAGCAATGAACTAAAACAGCAGAAAGTTGTTCACCTTCTTACAAGGACAGTTTGCTTTTGAGCACCTAAAGCTGACTCAAGGTCAGACCCTTCCGAAGAGGGGATAAAAGCAATGAAGCTGCAGATGGGAAGGCAGGGCAGCCCATGTCTTTCATCAGTTACCAAGCTGAATAGGGGGGTATTGTCAAACTGCCTGAGCAGCCACAAAATGTTCAGTCCAGGATAGGCATCAGAGAACCTACAAAAAAATTGTAGGTGAAAAGAAGATAAGAGGAAGACAAGACTTTGACCTATGAAACAAACCACATTTGGGAAGAAAAGGTGACAGAGTGGGACACATAACACAAAATGCATCAGAGATATTGAGAGGGGCTTCTGTAGTGATAAAAGAAGTGCTCTAGGAAGACATTTACAAGTAAAATGACAAGGTGGCAAGGCTTCATGTTATGCAGGTATGCTGGAGTGGTATCCAAGAGAGATGGAAGAGGCACCAGGTAAAATTATATAGAAATCATATCCAGTCACAGCCAAAGAATCAAAGCTTATAAGTAATAAAAAAGCAAGGGGAAGCTACGGGATTAAAACAAAACAATGTTTATGAACTAGAGAGAGATGTATCTGTAGCCAGAAAACTGTGGTTATATTTGATGCAGCTCACTGTAATTTGATTCACTGAGATGTTGATTTTTAAATGAGTTAGCAGCATATTTCTATTTTTAAAATGCTTTTCAGTCTTGCATCACAACTTCAGAAGACATTTGAGAGCCAAAGTGATTTGATTTGAATTACTTCCTCTAAATAGTATTTTCTGAGCAAAAGACTTTTGAAAAAATATTTTTGAGGGAATACTTTTCTGAGCAAAATAGGCATATATAGGAAAAGGTTTTTAGCATAAACTAAGGCTGCTGAATAAATGGGACCAAAATTTGGTATAGCATCCTTCATGCCAGTTAAACTGGTCTAGTTACCCTTATTCCATTGTAGACTTGTAGAGGTGATGTGGTTATGGAGATTCCTGAAGTTTGCACTGTACCCTGATTAAAACAGGATCCTGCTAAATCAGGTAATAGCCTCGGATGTCCAGTGCTTAACTTTCAGAGAGGAATGAAAGAACTATAAACCCATCTAACAGTTTTCTTTACTGTTAGATGTAAGGTTCTGGAATTTTTCAGTTGGAGTTAGACCAAAAGTTGGTTTTAAACTCTTTTAGTTTAAAACCATTCCCCCTTGTCCTATCACTGTCTCCCCATATGAAAAGTCACTCTCTCTCTTTTTTATAAGCTCCCTTTAAGTATCATGAAAGGCTCCTTTGAGGTCTCCCCGGAGCCTTCTCTTCTCCAGGCTGAACAACCCCAGCTCTCCCAGCCTGTTCTCATAGGAGAGGTGCTCCAGCCCTCTGGTCATCTTCATGACCCTCCTCTGGAGCTGTTCTAACAGTGAAACTAATAGAACCTGCTCATGCTTGGCTGAGCTCTGCATAATTGATGCAGCAAATTAGTTGGATCCAGCTCTCATAGCATTTTTATTATGTGGATTCTATAATCTCATTTTGTGTAGACACTAAAAACTTACACTTTTTTATATACAAGCAGACAGAAGGTCATAATTCCAAAATTAATTATAAGAGCAGAAGCAGCACCAAGATACGATTTTATTTTAAATTTTCATTTTTTAAATCAAATATATCCAGTTACATAGGCATACAGAGGGTCAGAATGGTTTCAGTGAATTAATAGAATAATTTGGAATATCTTCACCCTAGAGAAGAACAATAAAAGCAATAACTAAATGGCTCTAAGTCAAGCAGAAGCCAACAACAAGCAGAGCCCTGGTCTGCAGAGACAGATGAAGTCAGTGACCTTGTAGCTCACTGTCTCCAAGGTTTGGTTTGGTTTGGTTTTAGCTGGGATGTTGCTTTGTGATGTTTTTTAAAGGGATAACTTAGAAGTCGACTGGTGTAAAACGAATCTTTGGTTTTGGTGGTCTCAGGTGCCAACCGCGTGACCCTGGAGGACTCCAACATTCTTCAGCCCATGGGACTGACTGTGCTGGGAAATCACCTGTACTGGATTGATCGTCAGCAGCAGATGATTGAGAGAGTGGAGAAAGTGAACGGGTACAAAAGGACTAGAATTCAAGGCCGGATTGCTCACCTAACAGGCATTCATGCTGTGGAAGAGCTTGATATGGAAGAATTCTGTGAGTTTCAGTATCTCGTGTCTTGGTCATTGTATCTCAAAGTCCTCATCCAGCTGGATATTGTAATAATGTTGCTCCTGGGCTTCAAATAAGCCATGCAATTCTTTCAACTTGGCCAGTTGGGGTGGCAGGAGAGGAGTAGAAACAAATTTCTCCTTCTTGTGGAGGGGACTATTGCTGCACAGCTGGAACATGTGATATCGTGGCACTGAGTTACCTGCTTTGGACAAGCTCGCGTGATACTGAATACTTAAAATTCTGGTTGTTAATTTTCTAAGTACAATCAAGTAATAGGTCTTGGAAAAAACTCTTAATAAGAACCAAAATGATTGTAGTTGCCTTTTCTCCAGGTGCCTCAGGCTCCTGTGTAAAGGTGTGTCTGGTTTGACTCAGCACAGTGGATGATGTAGAAGCAAAAGAGGAGGCAAATGAGGAGGAAGCTCCTACAATTAGTTGTACTGTGGATGTGGAGTTTTTCTCCCAGCAGAGGTGGAACATTTTAGGTGCTCACATCTGAAAGGGATTGTGCATGCAGGATGTTCTTTTTCTGGACTAGTGGCCCAAATTACTGTCGTTTGGTGGAGAGTGCAGAAACCTCTTCAAGTAGTCACTCCTCAAAGCGACAACCTACAGCTCCTCCTGCTTAACAAGATTGTAAAAGAGAATACAAAATCACAAACAAAATGTGGGAAACAGAGATCTCTTGCCTCTGATGAGTTGTCTTATATAGGGAGGGTACATTGGTGTACAATGCTTTAATTTTCAGAAGAAAAGATTCAACTTCACAACAAACACTCTGGGTCACATACATTAGTGTCTGTGATGGCTGGAAGTATTTTTGAACTTGTGTATGTGGGTAAGCTGTTAGAAATCAGGCAACATAAGCATTTAAACTGTAGTAGATTCTATGGGGTAATCATGACCCAGGGTTTCTTTTTTTCTTTCACAATACCCAGCTCTTCTTCTTCTGTGCCAGTTCACACATTTCACATATATTGGTATGTTTCAAAGGTAATACTGACTGAAGCAAAAAGATTTTTTTTCTTTAATTCTCAACAGTGTTAAAAAAGAGGTTTGCTTTTACCCCATGTGTTTATTTAAGATGGGGAAAAGGAATCCTCTTTTGCAGCTGAAAAATTTCTACATAGGTGATTTCTGTTACAACAGGGGAGTAAATATCCATATGCAGATGCAATATATGCATACAGTTCTGTGAGCAACTCATGCTGAAACACTGTATAAACGAATACATTTGTTAAAGGTAGAAAGCAAATTGCTGAGAAGCCTGGACAGTTGGAAAATAGCTTTGGCAGAGAAATTATGGTATCTATACAGTTTCATCCCCGTGTAAATTCTTGGTCCTGAGCAGTAGGAAAGAATGCACTGTTCAGCAGCATCACAAATAACAGAGGCTGTAGCCCCACAGATTGCTGCAGCAGATGCTCAGCTATCAGCCTGAATAAGCAGGCAAGAGACTGAGTCTCTTCTGACTCTGTTGGGCTGGGATCATCAGACAGTGACCTTCCATCTCTGTGCCTGTTTCTTATTCACCTAATGTTCATTAAAAATCGTTTTAGGACCTCTCAGTGCTTCTGGGTAACTGATTGAGAACACAAACTCATAGCTTCCTATCTTTAAACAAAGACTTAAAAATCTTTGTGCCTATATTGCAGTTGTGTGAGGAACAGGGAAGTTGAGGCATTAGATACTAAGAGTTCTTTAAAGGAGAAATCCTGAGGGTTTTGCAGGTTAGCATTCTGCAGTGACATACGTTGTTTCTTAGTGCCTACCCTAGAAATGCAGGTGGGGTATCTAGGTAAGGTGTAAATGCAGCCTTCTCAAATCTGCCTTTTCAGTTCTCTTCACCTCAGCTCCCAATTTCATTTTAGAAGTTCTTGAAAGGTCTCCATATGATGGAATCAGAGAATGGTTTGGGTTGGAAGAGACTTTTTGAAGGTCATCCAGCTCCAACCCCCTGCAATGGGCTGGGACATCTTCAACTTGATCAGGTTGCTATATTACTGTGACTGAGAGAAATTCAGTCCTTATGAAGTAATAAATCAGCTTTCAAGCACTGAACTGAAAAATCCTGCATGTATCTTCCTAATAATTTGTAGTGAAATCTTCGTTACTCAGACAGAAGTGGTTTGTGAGTAATTTTTTATTTTGCCCTATTGAGGAATAGTTATAATTTATTTTATGCTACATAATATTATTTCTGTGTTTTTCACCAGCTGTGCATCCTTGCTCCCGTGACAATGGTGGGTGTTCACACATCTGCATTGCCAAAGGGGATGGAACTCCAAGATGTTCATGCCCTGAGCACCTTGTGCTTCTACAGAATCTCTTAACATGTGGAGGTGAGTTATGTTTAACAGCACTGCTAATCAATTTGAATCAAAAACGTGGCGGCTGAGGTTGCATTCCAGTCCAAAATGTGGATTTACACAGAGTTTTTCTGCACATGTCGTGCTGCATCGTGTGTTAAATTAGTCTTTGGTAGTTCTATCAGCTGTTTTCTGCTTGAGGTTTTGGGCACATGTGACTTCTCATTCTGAGCAGAATATTTTTCTTTCATCTTAAAATACTTTCATCTTCTACTGAGATTTTTATAATTGTATAATGTGACAGGTTTGTGCTTTAAACAAGTGTTTATAAGACGATGTTGCATCAACCTGTGAGGACCTAGCAGCAGAAATTGTGCCTATGATTCCCAGAGTATGAGACTCCAGTCTTTGAAATTAATTTGGCCTTGTAATGTAAAACACTGTACTGGCTACTTATCAAATGTCGGCTCCATTGTGATTCTTTTTAATTAAGGTAGCTCTCCTCTTTCCACATGGTAGACTTTTCCTTTAGCCTTCCCTTTTACCATCCTAGTATTTTTAAAAACTATTAACATGACACTTGCAGAGGGGATTCAAAACAAAACATTGTTTCTTTTTGGGAGGCATCATATCTTAAATTGTTTGGCTCTGTTGGTCCTCTTGACTTCTCATGTATTTATTTTGGTGTGGATTTCATTTTCTGGCTGAACTCTGAACTCCCATGGGACAGTCATTTCCATGATAAACTGTTTTCTTTCCCATGACCACAACACGTTATGTGGCTTTAGAGTAGTGGTGGTTACATGGGGAGGGCAGGGTGGATCAATCTAATTATACTGCTTGCTGTAGTGTTGTTGTTGCACAACGTGGACAGTGAGGGAGTCTCACATTCCACTCCTTTGGATCTTCAGCTATAAATCCAAAACTTCAGGGGCCACCGTTTCAGTTGTCTTTTTTTTTTTTTTTATTCTAATCTTTCACTAAGCCTGCAACAACTTTTTAACCCATTTTGTCTGTCCTAGTAACAGGCACTACCCAGTGTTTCAAAATAGCTTAGTTGGCTAGGGAGCATTTGTCCATGTTCTGGACATCCTTACGAATGCTTTTGTCAAGTTTTTTAATGCAAGCTTGTGCTTGCCAAGTGCAACCATAGTGCAACATTAAATGTGCCTTTAAATGCAGAAGCAGTGATCTGTCTGTTGAATTATCCAAACAGCACGCTTGTATCAAAATTTAATTCAAGAATTACCTTAATGTGTGTGTCTGGCATCTTTATCTTACCTATAGCTGTCAGGTCACTGGCTACATTTGTAATTCTCATCTTGCTCCTCTAAATAATCATAAATGAGGAACTTGAAAAAAGTTACAAGCACATTTTGATTTTTATTTGCATTTTGTTTTTCAAGCTCTTGATTATACTTTTGTCTCATTCTTGAACTTTTTCTCCCTAATGAAGAAAGGACACTTTAAAAACTGTTTGCATGTAATTCTAGACTTTTTAGCACCACCCTCAGGAGAAAAAAAATACTCATCCAGCTAAGAAACTCTTCAAATCAGTGGAAATGTATGTGATTGCTGCAGGGGTGTTTTGAGATGGCCCCCACTTTTTGACTGTAACTAATTGCTACTGATAACAACTGAGTGGACTTGCCTGTTGTCTCTTTCATTGATAACAATGGTGGAAAATTGTGTGCTAACTTGTTGTATGTAAGAATTTGGAGCATTTTTTGCAAGAGATTTTTGATCTGGATTGTGTTTGTCTCCTGACATTCTGAAGAAAGCAACTATGGATGCCTTATTATGCTTATAAGAGCATAATTATTGCATCTCTATGTGGGGTTGTAGCTGCTGCCTAATGCTATCAGTGCCTCACTGCAACTTGAACAACAGGATGGATGTGAAAAGGAGTGATACCGGAATCTTGGGGTCCATGAAAAGTCAAATTTGAAGGAAGCCCCAGCTTCTTTAGGTCCAGCAAACCTAAAAATAGCTTTGCACAAGTTAAAGTGGTCTGTGTGAGAGAATATGTGGGCAGGTCTGCAGTGCTCCTTAGACTGCTCTCTGAACCTTCAATGACCTGCAACCCAGAGACTTTCCAGCAAGAGAACTTAGCTTAATGCTTACCAGTCCTATAAAGCTATTTTTTCCTCCATTTGTATTTTTCAATTCACAATTGACTCAGAATTTTTTTTGTAGAAAAACCACTGGAAAAATAACGAAACAGATACTATAGAAGTTACACATTATATGTTTTAGATGTATTCATTGCCAATTAACCTTATGTGTCATTGCCAATTAACCTGATGTGTCAGCTTTTTTAAATGAAGAATTGGTCAAGGCTAATATAATTACAGGGATTAGAATTGTTTAGAATCTGGTTTGCAATCAGAAATTGAGGATTCTTTTGAATTTATATATATGACAGTATCTTCCAAAAGGTGGCTGTTAGAGACAAAGCAAGTATTTGTAGCTCCTGTCCTTAGTGCAGTGCTTGACTGCTAAAGCAAACTTCCTCTATCAGCATGCATCCACTTTTTGTTATGAAGTTGGTAAAATTTTATTCCCTATGCAAAATCATGTTTTCCTCTAAGCTGGAATCTTAGTGTAGACACAGAAGAACTCCAGGGAAGGAATAAGTGTGCTTTTCTTGACAAACTCTCTCATACTTTTACTCTGTTGAAAGGCAAAAGATTGATTTGATATCCAAATCTGATCTGTTTTCTCTTTCTCCAGAACCTCCAACTTGTTCCCCAGACCAGTTTACGTGTGCAACAGGAGAGATTGACTGTATCCCAATGGCATGGAGGTGTGATGGGTTTCCTGAGTGTGATGACCAGAGTGATGAAGATAGCTGCCCCATATGCTCTGCATCCCAGTTCCAGTGTGAGAAGGGACAGTGCATTGATGCACACCTGCGCTGCAATGGAGAAATTGACTGTCAAGATAAATCTGATGAAGCAGATTGTGATAGTAAGATCAGTTTTCCTGAACTCAATGGCTCTAGCACAAGCATCTCTTTGGGATTCTAACTGTCCTTGAAATGTATGAATACAAGTCCTTTTTGTTAAGACAGAAGTTCCTGAATACAGATAAGAAATTTAGCAGTTACTTAGCAAGGATATGTTATACATAATATATCTATTATGTATACATAATATAGGTATGGAGTACATAGGGTTTTATAATATGCCACATTACTACATTTTGTTAACATGTCAGGTGATCAGCTACACTTTGTTAGGTATTGTAAGAGATTCTTGCTGATTTGATCTTAGTTTTGCCCCAGCAGACTGATTTCATAAAGGATTGGGAGTTACTGGGACTGAGAATTTTATTTTGGCTCCACTGAGTAAGATGTAAGGAGGAAGAACCAGAGATGCTCAGGCTTGCAATTTACCCACAGCAGTGTTCTGGAGCCTGCCTGATCATGATATGGAACTCCTTTCAGCTTTCTCAGGAGGCTCAGCTGCTCCTGTGCTGTCAGTAGGTGATTTTCCCTTTCTTTCTGTGCAGCAATCTGCCTGCCCAACCAGTTCCGCTGCGCGAGCGGGCAGTGCATCCTCCTGAAGCAGCAGTGTGACTCCTTTCCCGACTGCATCGACGGCTCTGACGAGCTCATGTGTGGTGAGATGTCTTCTCTTGGCGTTCAGCTGCTCTGTTCAGGCGTGTTCTAGACCCCTGTGCAGAGCCCTGGGCTTGCAGAGCAATATTCTTTTTGGGAAGAATACTTCAGAAGGGCCTGCAGAACCATCCTTAGGGAAACCTGATTTGAACGATCCTTAGGGAAACCTGATTTGACTGTGCTCAGTACCTTGGAACTTGCAGAGCTGCTGCTAAGCCTGGAGTGGCTTTTAAAAATGTGCAGCCCTATCCACTGTAGTAACAGGGCCAAACTGGAGGCTAATTATGTGGAGGAGCTCACATGCAATGAGCAAGTGTCCACAAGAGGCCACAAACCGGTCTCTTACAGTGCAGGTGTGAAAAGAATATATGGAGAGATGTTGATTTTTCTGGGAAAAATGTAGCTTTGAATTCTCATGGCAGTAGGTATATGCAAGTTGCAGACCTGCTGATGGCAGCTGTTGGGTTAGTCCTTAGAGAGTCTGTTACTTTGCAGTCCAAAGTGGACAGTAAAATTCACTTACTTCTGCTCTTCTTGCAATTTCTGTTGTTTTGTTGTTGGGGTAACTAGAGCATGAAGTATTCAGCCAATGGGGCAGATGGAGAGAGCATTTAGAATCACATAAGTGGTTTAGCAAAATAGTTGAAACAAAGCATTTTAGAATAAAAGCAAATAGATGTGCTGGCCTGCCTGTAGCTCATTCTGAGCAAATAGCCTGCATTGTGTTTGTGTAGAGTGCTTACATTGCCTATAGGTTCAACCTTAGCAGATTGTGAAGTTTTTAATATCTTAGATTTTGTCACATTTTGAAGCACCAGTTGTCAGAAGCTGTGCCACTGCTGGGATGACAGGAGGGTTCGCCAGGTTTGGCCTTATTTCTTCCTTCCATCTTCATGGTGGATACTGCAAGGGAAAGTGTATTCATGAGTAAGAATGGTGAAAGGAGCCCTAGTTGTGAATAGAAAGAAAGGCTAAAAGAATGGAGACAGAAACTTGGAAATTTCAGACTGAACATGCTTTTCCGTTTATCTCTTTAGCTTTCATCCAGTTCCTCCAGTTTCCTGGATAATATAAGGCCACTTCTTCCTCTTTGGTTTTTTTTTTTTTTCTCAATTTCTTTATGCATTTGGCAAACTTTCATGCTGCCAAGTTAATGCAGCTGTTTCCTGTTTGCACTTTGGGTCCAGTCCTGCAATTTGGTCTTAACTGATTTAAATGTGTCTTTATGTAGACATAGGATTGTCTCCTCTGGACCTTTTTGTGTAAGAGCATTCTGTGGCTTCCCACTTGACTGAGGGAAAGAACTCAAGTAGGGAATAAAAATGATTGCTACCTTCTAGATAAGGATCTTGCATTCAAAAGAAGCTAGGTTTAACCAAAATGAGAACTGTGTGTTTTAAAATAGCTCATTTGGGAACATGTTTTAATTTTGGCTTTTTTTTTTTTTTTTTTCTGGTATCATGGCTGAACTAATCTGACTATTTGAAAATTAGGACCTTTACTGGCATAAAAGTTGTCATGCACTAAAAAGTGTGAAAAAAACATAAAGACAGAAATAAGTTGTGGATGCTGGGCTGTTAAAAGTTTATTGCTAGATCTTTGTATTTCCTTTATTTTCCTTCTCCAATTTCAGTTGGTTTTCATTCCCTTCTGCTGAAGTGGAAACCAGAACCACAGTAGAAAAATTTTATGAAGTGAAGACCTGAATCTTATATGAACCCTTTCACTTCTTACAACTTCATCAAAGGGGAAGGGGTCTATAGTTAGAACTGAGCATGTAAAATTTGGACAAGTTTATTTTGATTCTTTTAATTTTTGAATGTATCTATTAGTGTATGTTAAATAATAAAATTATAAATGTGTGAATCACATGGAAAGATTTGCTTTCCCTGAAGAACCTGGCATATGTGAAAAACAGAGAGGTGTCAGGTTTATCTGGCAAGAATTTTGAATGTGTTACCCGTAATCAGGGAGAGATGTGAGGTATAGCTCATCTCAAATACTGCAGCACTTTTCATTATTTAACATTCGGCTACATAGGGGGAAAAAATAATGAGTAGAAAGTATTTGAGATATTTTGGATTGTGTTTTCCTTCCAGTTTGTAAGGTGGGGTTTCTTTGAATGCAAATCATATTTTAAGAAGGAAAGGTATTCTGTTTTAAGACCTGTATTAGCTAGGAAGACATCTGCTACTTAGCATATATGGAAGCTTCCCTACCAGTAAATTTTCTTGATTTTTTTATATTACTGCTAGGCCAAATGGCTTTTGAGAGAGCAATCCTCTCTGATTAAGGACGTGATATTTATTAGTATCCTCTATCTTTGACCCATTGACTTTGGAGGGCAGGGAAGAAAAGGAAACTTTCTAGGCTGTTGTTCTATCCAAGTAAGTAATCCTGCTACAAGATAAATTGCTAGACAAAAAGAAGAGTACTTTTCCCATGCTGCTTTATGGAGGGGAAGGAGAAGCATGAAGTCCAGAATATCAGGAGTTACAGATGCCTGAGTGTGATGCAGATGCTTTTAAAGGTGCTGTGTGAATGGCTGGGTGCTGAATGAGCTCCAGGGCAGCAGCATGTACACTGCTTCATGTTTAATGACCGTGTTTCATTTCCTTCTCCTCTCTTCCCAGAAAAATCAAAGCCAGCCTCAGATGAGTCCCAGCCACACAGCAGTGCCATTGGTCCTGTCATTGGGATAATCCTGTCCCTCTTTGTCATGGGAGGAATGTACTTTGTTTGCCAGAGGGTGGTGTGCCAGCGCTACGCCGGGCCCAACAGCCCTTTTCCACACGAGTATGTCAGTGGCACCCCCCACGTCCCTCTCAACTTTATCGCTCCAGGAAGTTCTCAGCATGGCACTTTCACTGGTAAGGGCACTGCTAAGGACCTTGCATCTAATCAGTACCATTACATTGTCTGGATTTTGAGTTTTACACGTTATGAAGGCTGCTGGATGTGGAGTTTTCAAAGGGCAGAAATTAGATTTTGGTCTGCTCAGTGGTTTTGGAATGAATCTGTCATTTGAATCAAATATGTAAAATCTATTAGCTTTTCTTGCGCTTTAATGACTATGGTCAGCTATTCCTGATTAAATTATGTTACTATTGTTATCAAGAGGGTTTTGTAGTAGGAAATAAAATTAGAGGGTGAAATAATTGCAGGTGAAATCTTCGCAGGGGTGTTTTAAATTGGACTTCACACTAAAGCTTTTTTAATTAAAGCAAGAATCAGTGGTTTTCATCTGTACTCCTATAGGTGCTAAACCAAGCTGTCATTCTGATTCTCATCCATAGTTGTTAGCTTTTTCTAATCCATATTGTTGTGACAAGTACAACAGCTGAAAATCTTACTATTTTTGTTAATTCTAAAGAAAATACAGCTTTTTATTACAATATTTCCAAGAAGGATATATATAGTCATGAATGATGATTACAAATACTTATTCTGCTTGTAATAAATACTTCCTACATTTGGAAAAAAAAGTTTTGAAAACTTCCCAGACTTAACTCTTCCATTAGCTCTGAAGAGTCTGACATGAAGAAGCTGAAAATTATTGTCTGAGTTAAGAGTATATTGTAGTAAAACAGATTGGAGAATGATGTTTTCCATTTTCTTCTAACTCAGATTTCCTTCTTTTTGTCTCTGCTGATTTTCAATTTTAGCTGTGATTATTTTCAATAAAAACAATTGGGTTTTGCAGTTATTTGTGTACTTGCAATTGAATTTCTTGCAATGGAAATTGAAACTTTGAAGGTCTCAAGCTTGTTTTTTTGGCCACTGTATAATTTTTTTTTTTTTTGCAAATGCCTAAGTTTGTTTAACTGGAAAATTTCTTAGTTTGGGTGAACAGTTTGGATCAGCCATTCTGAAGATTCCTTTCTCAGCAGTGTGATGGGCTGTGAGGAGGACAGTGCTGCAGTGGACAATAGGTGGTCTGAGGGTGAAATGTTTTCTTTACAAAAAGTGTCCTTGTAATCCTGAAGTTTTTACATAAAGCACTCTTCCCAAAGTGTGACAACCATTATCATTGCATGGGTTTGCAAAGGTAGGGATTTGGTTTCTGTTTGGCATTGATAGATAACACTGTGGTTTATCCAACCTTGTTTTCCTCTGTTTCAATGCAGGCATCTCTTGTGGGAAGTCCATGATCAGCTCCATGAGTCTCATGGGAGGAAGCAGTGGTGCCCCATTGTATGACAGAAACCATGTTACTGGAGCATCTTCAAGTAGTTCATCCAGCACTAAAGCCACTTTCTATCCACAGGTATGTCTTGGAAATGCACTGGTGAGTTAGGTATCTCCTGCTTCTGAGGAAAGGAAAGGTGAAACTTTGTGCTTATAAATAGATGTTAACAACTGTTAGCAGCTCCTGGGTGTTAGTGTTTATGATACTTACTGAACTTCACAAAAGGGCTTTGTTGTAGTCCATCAGGATTATGTAGCACTCTGTGATGTCCAGAATGTTTTGTTATCAGAGTGATACTCAGCTGGTTTGTTCCTGGATACTTCTGTTCTTCCCTTGGAGATGCCACCTCCTTTGTTCTTTGTTAACTCTGATGGCCGTGGCCCAATGACATTTTGCACTGCCTAATGCTGCAGGCACACATGGATTAATAAGGCAAGCAGAATAAAAGGGGATTGGAATACAAACATGTATGAAATAAGCTTGACTTGCTGTGTAGGTAAAGTGTCAATTGTTGATTCAGAAAACCAAGGGCATTCACTGGGGGAAAACACTGGTGCAGCAGGGTGAGGCAGAGGTTACTTTGCTTGCATTCTTTCAGCTATAATTTAGCTCCATTTCTGACTCTTAAGTGTTGGAAGTGACAGAATTCTCGTCCCCAAATCACAGTTTCACAAATTCCAACATGTATATTCTGAATGGGAAGAGTCCTCTTTGGATATGTAGGAGAGACATACAAAGGTTCCTGTTTGCCAGCATATTTTGTCCTGACAGTTTTTTTCCATTGTGCTTCTGAGCAATACATGCATTGGCTTTCAGGTACACACAACAAGCTGCCAGAGTTGATCTGCCAGGTATGGAGGGGTTTTTTGTGTAGTATTGAATCAGGGGCCCACAGGCTGTGTGGGTATACATGCATTTGTATTTACACGGAAGCTGTTACGCTCTGTGTGGGCATTTGGATTGATAGCATTTTGGCCAGTTACAAAGATACTTTCTCTCCCTTTAAGAAGGGCAAAAATGGAAAAGAAAGGCTTGTGAGCTTATCTGTTGGTGAGGTAAAATCGGGTACTTACTTCTTGCATTGCCTTCTGTGTGAAGCCATCAAGAAGCAGATGTTCGGAACTCAGCAGCCCTCCTAATTTAGCTTGTCTCATGCATCACCACTGTCTCTGTAATTTGCTGAACAATTTCATGCTAGACCTGATTGATATGTCAGTACCACACTAAAAAGGATGAACAGAAAAAACACTTACTTAAATAAAGCTTGAAAGAGAAAAGAAGCCCAAGAGCTGACCTGCCTGTGTGATTCTATGGGATCTGTGTCAGCCAAAAGATCAACTCTTCCATTTGAACTTCTGGCCTAAGTTAATCTGACTGTTGCTGGGAATTCTTTTTCCACACTTTGCTATGTCAGCCAGGGCCTGCAGGAATGATACCAGCATTTCCTTCATGAAAGGCACGCTGGGTTTTTAGAAGGAAGCTATTGCAAGGGCTTTGTTACATTAAGGTACTGCTTAATCCAAATGTTTTGGTGAGTTCTGCTTGGTAGCTAATTACCCAGCTTTATGTTAATGATCAAAAGGACAGATCTAAGCATCTTAGTTTTCTTAGCTTTTTTTAATTTAACACATCTTAGTGGTACTGAGAGATGCTCCAGAGAATAGAGACTGGGAAAGAATCAGTGTCAATTAAGTTGTGCCAGTTTCTATACCTGAGAGTCTGGCTACAGGCATCCTGTCTGATGCTGTTTGCTGTATTTAGTCCCAACAAAAAGTGGTATTGATGCAGCTCGGGGTGTCAGTAGGAGTGAATCCACAAGTAGCATGCAATGCTCCTCTGAGGAAGATTTCTGAAAGATGCTCTTGGGGCAGGTACTCATCACTCCCCACAGCTGGAAAAGGTTGTCTCCCTTCACCCAAATCTGGGTGCAGTGCTTGTCAGTATTAGTAACAGTAGGCTCAAGGCAAAGGCCAGGAATCACTGTGCTGGACCCTGCACAGTGAAGACCCAAACAATGCTCTCCACTCCAGTGATTTTAGAGTGTTTTTGTGGGAGAAGAGCAGAGGCAGAGGATGGTAAATGGGGCAGGCCATGAGTTGGCTGAATGCCCAGGGCAGGCAATGTACAAGATGGGCACATCAGTAGCAAGGCTCAATCAACAGCAATGCTGTCATTTTCCACACTGCAAGAGATAAAATGCTCTTCTTAGGTTTGGGCCAATGTCCTAATGGCTGTGTCAGAGGTTCAACTTCCTGATGGTGGAAGAATCCTAAATAATTTTGAAGCTTGATAAACTTTTTCCTGTGTTAAGGCTACCAGTGTGTAAGCACTCATAGCTGAGCCATATGTGTGTATGCTGTCTATATGCACACATAGACAGGCTATAAATATTTTTTAGCTCATAGGTTTTTGCATTGTGAACTCTGCCAAAATGATATGTTTACAGAACAAGAGTAAAAATGACGCAATCAGGAAAGGATGGGGTTTTATTAGTTATAGTAAAGGAACCTGGCTTTCTGACTGTACTATTGACTGGGGACATGTTTAGGGTCTGGGAGTGGAACATACTTTATTTCCCATGAGCATCTGCTGAGGATGCTATCAATCCTTATGTCCAAGGAAGTGCAGTCAGATTCAGCCAAACTGGGTCTCATTTCCAGCTTTATTCCAGCCTTCCAGCATAATAACACATGTGGTAAGGAAGAAAATTCCCTGTACTGAGAACTTTGAAGGCCTGCACAGTACCTAAGTCCAAAGTAAAGTCTTGTAATGAACATCTGTGATCTTTAAAAATGCATTAACACATCCAAACAGCTAGGAGAGGAAAATAGAATAAGGATGAATGACAGGGTGAATGCATAAATAATATTTTCAATCTAAGTAAAATTGTATAATTAACCCAAAATCTCACACTTCTTTTTCTTGTTGTTTCTAGATTTTGAACCCTCCTCCTTCCCCAGCTACCGATCGCTCCTTATACAATGCAGAGATGTTTTATTCCTCAAACATTCCTTCAAACACAAGATCTTACAGGTACAGTTCAGATAAAAAGGTTTTTTAAATCTTCTATTTATCTGCCTTTAGTTTTGGATCTTGTTCAGGCTTCATTCAAAAATCTTTTCCTCTCTTAATAAATGACCATTCAAATTATGTACATTATATTGCTATGTAAAACTCCCTGAGCATCCTGTATAGAGGTTGGTGGTTTTTGCTCATTCTCTTAAGCTTATCTTAAAACTCTTTCCTGAGTAAACCTGTTTGTTAGGTTTAAATGGTCATATTTGTTAGGTTTAAATGCTCCTCTGGTAGGTTAGGGGCTGGAAGAATGTGCTGCTGCCTGAGGGTAGTTTTGCCATTCAAAATTGACACAGTTCAGGTATTTCTTGTTGGATTTCTCTGAGAGTCCAAATTAAGGCTCATGTAGTATTGAAGAGCAGGCATCTTGACTGAACACACAAAGCTGTTCAACCTCTTCATTTTTTCCTTCTTTTCTCCCCACATTGCAACTAACTTGTGTGCTTTTTTCCTTTCTGTTTTGGTGCAGGCCGTACCTGATCCGAGGGATAGCTCCACCCACAACCCCGTGCAGCACAGATGTGTGTGACAGTGACTATACCACGAGTCGATGGAAGGCCAACAAATACTATATAGATTTAAATTCAGACTCAGACCCATATCCCCCTCCACCCACACCTCGCAGTCAGTACATGTCGGCAGAAGAAAGCTGCCCTCCATCTCCTGCCACGGAACGAAGCTATTTTCACCTCTACCCCCCTCCACCCTCTCCTTGTACAGACTCTTCATGACCTCAACAGAAGGAACTTTTCCTGTAAATATTTTAAAATATGAACAGATTTAAAATATATATTTTATGATTTAAAAATAAATCTGGGTGGGAATTTAAACAAAACGAAATGTGAATAAAAATGGGTGGGAGGGGTGGGGCTGTGAAAAATTGTACAGAGGAAGAATATTTATAAAATCGATTTTTTTAACTTAATTTCCATTCTTTTGCGCCATATTTGCCTTTTTGAAGTCATGTAACTGACTCGGTCTCCAAAGGATGTGGGGAGGGGATGTTGAAACTTTCTGCATTTTTAAGTCACCTTTTTACATGCAAAAAGTGTATGTAGTTCTTTTTGTTAATGTGAGACAAGAAAACTAAGTGGCTTGTAGGAGGGGGGTTGTCAAAAGAAAGATGCAGGCTTTTTCCTAGAAAAGAAAAACCCATTTAAATGCAATTGTCAGGATCATCCCTTCACCACCACTGGAAGAAAATGTGCAGGACCATAAGCCTTAGATGCTCTTGTTTGCAAGTGAGCTGAATGCTTCCCAGCAGAACTTAAATGCCAAGACCTGAATTTCAAACCTCCCTCTCCTTCTGCTTGGCATTGAACAGAACACTTCTCTTGGCCAAACCTTCCAGGTTAACTAAACCCACAGGCATCACGTCCTACCTCATGTCAGTGGCACTCTGCCCATGGCCAATTCTGTAATTGATTCAGGCTAAGTAAGATCAGTCCTAAAAAACTTGGTTTAGGCCCAACCAGTTCCCCACTTAACTGGGTGAATGGTAGCAGAAGCAGCTGTACTGACCTGTGGGTGAGAGCAAGGGTCAAGTTAAAAGTGGTATTTAAGCTAAGAGAAATGCCCAACAAACTGCAGATTTGGTCAGACTCCCCATTTTAATAGTGAGGCACCCAAGCTCCTTCATCCTTCCTTGTGAAGCTTTGGTGACTGTCTGGGAAGAAGCTGTAATAGTCAGCTGCCTCTTAAAGCACAGTGCTAGTTTTCTTTTTCTCAAAAGTCCTGTAATCACTGTGCCAGGTTTCTGAGGTGTTCACCCATGTTGACTTGATCAGAGAATTGCTTCATCTCTTAATATTCATTCTCCAAAGTGGAACGAAATGGTCGCTTGTATTCAAATGAGGAAAGTTGTTTGGGTTTTAACTGGTGTTTGTAGAAAAATATCTGCATAGCTCAAATCAAAAATCGGTTTGGTCATATCTCATAAAAATTTGCCACATGATTCAGATTTGGAAATAGGTAGAAAAAAGAACAGAAGAGGGAAAAATGACAAATACTTTTTTCTATTCATGTTGATATAAAAATGATTAACTTGTACAAGCTGCTGTAACCTCAGGACATCAAGATCAGCAAAGTGCTTGTTCCCATTCCTAAAAAAAAAAATAGGGCATGGGGGAGCTAGAATTAGTCCCTTTCAAATTCAGAAGACAAATTTTTGCTTTAGTTGCTCTTTCTCTGTAGCAAAAAGAATTGGGTATTGTATGGCCCTTTATAATTCAGCACTGGTGATGATAATGTGAGTGCCTACTTGGGACATCTGAGGGAAGTTCTGAATATGCAAACTCGCACCTGTTTCTGCAGCTGCTCAATAACAGATGTGTTGGGCCTTGAACAGCTTTAATATTGATGGCAACAATGAAAATTTTTTCTTGTTTGAACTAAAATGGTACTTGGCTTGGGGTCTTTTTAGCAAGTTATTTGAGAGCACATCAGAGGAACCCTACCAGCTCCAGGAGAGAGGTCTTTGTTGTGGTGGTGGAAGGGCTGGGACCACAGTGTTCTGATCCACTTTGTGTTTTCAGATTTATTAGTCCAGATCTGTTCTTCCTGTCTGCATAGTTCAAGGATAGGATTTGTGCTGGTTAATAACATTTCAATTAACTAAATTAGGAATATACATCCACAGGATATTTTATGTGCTACATGAGTTGTAGAAAAGAGTATTTGTTCTGCATTACAGCAGTTGGTAGTCCAATTTCATATCATATGTCATTTTCTGCTTGATAACTATTCAGTGTTTATAATGAATTCATTAGTTGTTCTGTGACACAGTTCTACCTTAGAGATATACCACACTAATTTTCCTGTATTCCTGTGATGACACTGGATGCAGAATTACTTAATTTTTTTTCATTAAACCACTGATCTTTTTTAAGAGGCATAACTATAAGAATCCTAATCCACTTCATCTGAAGATTTGTACCCTATTAGAAACATTAGAATTGAGTCCAAGAAAATTTGCATTTTTACTGAGAGCTGAACTATCTTAAGAGTCACATTATTTTGGAGCTTAGGTTTTAAGAAGGAAGTATTTGCTGAATTGGGTGATTCAAGTGTACATTTTTATTTCACTTGAACATTCAGTTGAAGAGCCTCTTGCTGTTGATGTTTGCTGAGGAATTGCCTTCTCTGAGGCACTTGAAGTTTGGTGATGAAAATCAAAGCCCCACATTGCTCCATATTACTGACATTAAAAGCCTTTTCCAAAAAAAAGATTGTATACAAATTTAGCATCTTAACATTTAAATACTAAATATTATTTTTGGTTGCTGCAGACTATATACTTTAAAAGGATTACTGCACTCCTGGTGTTAGAAAAGACCAGGAAGAAAATCTGAGCAACAGGAACTATTTATTTCCAGAATATCCCCACTGTGTTCTTAGTGGTTTCCATCCTGTGAACTTTCAGGCTAAAATATAGGAAAGAGGTGCTATTTTCTTCTAGATAAGGATGAGAGAAGGACTTGCAGGGCATTAGTGAGTGCCTATGAGAAATTCTGGCAGTTGAGGGATGAATAGGAAACGTGTGGGGGAAAGTTGTGTTTCGGTGAGGCTTAAGCATGGTTTTAATAACTCAGATTTCTGTGAGAAAGCTGACTGAAACATTTTAGGAGTTCTACCCTAATAACCTGCAGAGGGGTACATGTGATTCAGCTACCTGTGTGAGCTTGTGAGTACTTGAATCAGTGTCTTCAAACCACTATTTTCCAAGCCCATTGTGACTGCATATTAGCACTTGAAACAACTCAGGGTGTAACAAGGAGTGGTGTCTGGAGAGCAGCCAGTAGTGGGCAAATGATATGGTGGATTCTGTGTTAGATTTAAAGGACAGATGGCCCAGCAGAGAGCAGCTTACCTGTCCTGCAGTGCTGTCATGAAAGCAGCCACTTGGGTCTTCCCTCCTGTACAATTTGTCCCATCTGCAGGGCAGGTGTAGCAGCAGTGTGAGGCTGTAAGGTAAATGGACAAGTAATCATCATCTTTCATTTCAAGGAACAGTCTGTGCAAATTATACCTTAACTTCAGCTAGAGTGGTCCATAGCTACTGCACCTTTAAATTTTAGTAAGTAGAGGTAGTGAGTTTGTTCTGGATGAGTCTGAGGAAACTTCATGAGCACTATCCCAGCTGCCTTACTTAGATTTCTTACTCAGATTTCTTCTATCTGGACAGATCACTAGAGAGCACTTAGGCTAAGATTAAGCTAAATTTCTATGTATGACAAATAATTTCTTCAGGATAGTGTTATAGTACAAAATGCTGTGTGTCTAAAAATGAGATTATGCCATTATCAGCATATTGTAAAGAGGAAGGCAGAAATGAGTGGGAAACAAAATTCTTTTGGAATAATGGAATTGATTTTCAGTAATAAGCCTTCATTTCTGTAGTTTGCAAAGGTGCAGGCACTTCCCTAAAAGTTCTGATTCTTTCCAAAGTAACAAGAAAATGGTCTGTTCCCTCAATACCTGTTTTACAGACCTAGGATGGGCTTTCTGGAAATCTCCAGGCTTGTTTATCCTAGATCTGTTTCCCACCTGGTACCTAGAACATCATGTGCAAGGTCCAGGGCTCATGATGTTCTCACCATTTTTATGCCAACCGGTGCCTTTGGATTCTGGGGTTTTAGACATTCTGAGGCTCTGTGCACAGCAGTGAAAAAGGAGTTGGAAGCAGGAGCACTCAACTAAGAGCTGGTCACACTGGGCTGATGTCACTCCTCTGTGGCTGCAGGGTCAGATCCCTTTGCTGGGGAGGGCTCTTGTGCTGCCCTTCCTCAGAGCCTGCATGTTGTGCTGCTCCACAAGTGTGCTCAGTTAAACATCACAAATCTGTGTGTCCTGTTGGCCTCAAGCACTTTTGGAAGCAGATCTCTTCTGCCATTTTGTTGGGGTCTATGTTGAGTCAGTCCAAATGAGTAGCTGTGCTTACAATTGTACTACAAATGATATTCATTAATGTTGGGAAATGAAAACAGAAGGCAAGCATGTTCCCAATAATTAATAACATGCACGACTGCCTGGCATGGAGCCCTGAATCAGAAGTAATATATTTGCTGTTACAGTGCTGAGGGACATTTTATAAAGGTCCATGAGTGGACAGAGCATTAGACAAGCCACAATCAAAGATAACTGTTTACAGCTCAGTCATTTGGTGGTTGTTGTGTGTTGTGACTCAATTATGAATTACATGTAGAGTCCTCCTTGTAAATTTGCTGTGTCTATAAAAGATTCATGGAAGGCTGAATCCTACACTCTGAGAGGTGTCTGCTGTTTCTGCTGCTGTTCCCTTAGGTACTGCAACATTTTCTGTTCATCGTTATATATAATGTAAACTCCCTTTCCACAGCAGTTGTAAGTTTAGCTAAACAACTTAAGGTATTTACTACACATTAAAAGAAATATTTAATAGGTATAGACATTTTCAATCCTGTTAGGTCTTCTACCTCTCCTTCCTGAGAACATTTACTCTAGATTTTCTAAAGGGAGATTTTCTTTCATTTGTTTATTTTTGAGGTTGGCCAGCTATACTTTTTCACATAGAATCATACTCCCTGTAAGGAAAAAAACAAAAGGAAAGATTTCTTTTAAATCAATGTTAAGCCTGCTGATAGGAATGATGGAAACCAGTCTGATATGTCTTCTGCGTTCCACAACAAAATCCTTCAAAATGCCGTGTCCTGACATGCTGACAGTGCTCCCAGCCATCTGTGACAAGCTGCCACATCCTGGCTGTTCCCAGCACGAACCACCTCTGGAGTCAGGGCTAGGTCCTCACCAGCCAACACAGAATCCTGGTGGATAGAAGATCACAATGACAATTCGTAAACAGGTCGTTTTGAATTGACAAAATACATGCAGAGAGAATGTGCTTAGAAGGAGTTGTCAGAGGAGAAAAGCCAGTTTGCCAGCTCCAGTGACAGAGTAATCCAGCGCCACTGCCACCTTTGCGAGGCGAGTGCTCCCACTGATGCACCTTTCTGTAAATAAGAACGAGGCCGCTCTGGTGACAGCATTCCTGGGGTTTGTACAGACATCCTGCAGCCTGTAAATAGTTGTACATGGAATTCATCAGCCCCTGGAGGTAAAGCAACGCCTTGAAAGCGGGAGGATGGCTGTGTGAAATTTGGGGGGTGTCAGAAACACAACTCTAACCCAGCCCGCTTTCCTACTCACCTACTTGTATGGCAATTGCTGCTATTGTAAATGTACAGGAATATACAAAGAGTACCAAGATTTTTTATATAACCCACACGTAATCTTTTTATATTTATATTAAATTGTGTATTCCGCAAACAGCCTAATAATTACAGCTTTATATGTGTATCATTTCGTAGCATTTGTTACCTCAAAAGACAACCAAACTCAATACTTCAGTGCCTTGTGTATTTTAAACAGATTAACATATAAACTGGGGGGAAAAATGTAGATTGTACTCTGCTGGTTTTAACAAAGCTTTGTATTATTGTTACGGTTCTCTTCAGTTAAAATACATAAAGCCACAAGTTGTGGAACTAACTGAAAGCTTACAATTTTGGAGGTTTTTTTAGAGCATGCATGTTTTGAATTTGTAATATATTGGAGTTTCTCTCAAATGCATTCTTTCAAGTTAACTTTGATTTATATATTCCTATCTATTTCAACAGACATCCCAATACCTGTCAAAAACACATAGCATTAAAAAAATGCCAGTAACTGATACTTACATGTTTGGGGATTAAATTAATGCTGTTTTCAGCATGTCACAATTTTCATTAGTGCCATAAAATCTTGATTATGTTACAGGAAGTCTTTATTTTTCCAAGCATGGCCTTCTAACACTCAAATGACTTGGTAATACTGTTGTAAAAAAATCTTCGAGGCTGTCATCACTTCAGACCATTGTACGTTAACAATTTTCTGGTCATGAAACTGCAATGTTTCTTTATGTTAACAAAACCAAAGGCTTGTTTGAAGTAACTGGTATTTTGTATAAATATTTGTACAGATAACAGACTCTGCTTTTGTACTATAGATTATGTGGATTTTGTTTTATAATAAATGCTTTAAAAAGAAATGCTTAGCAGCTGTTTTATGAGCAAAGCTGTTTCATCACCTACAGTAGAGACAACCAGCCAGTATCACAACTGTTGCAGAGACTATTTAAGATAAGGATATTTAAGATGAGGATAGTGCTGCCTCCTTGGTTTTCATTTTAAAATGTACAACAACAGTGAGAGCTAGAAAGCAAATCACCTTTAGAATTAGAGTTGTTAGAACTTAGCACAAGTTTGTCAGCATCGTGACCTGACAAAAATTATTACACTATATAGGAACAATTTCAATTGTTCTGACTAGGCCAGATCTGATCTGTATTTATTTTTTAATTGTATGGTATCTTTTAAAGGGATGCTATAGGATGTCAAAGTAAACTTTTAAAATAATAACTTCTTTTTTTATGGTGAACATACTTGAAAACTAGTTCTATTGAGTCTAGTTTTGTCTTGATTTGTGCAGTCAATATTGGTGGTCTCAGATTTGTGAGATTTAACCTAGAAGTCAAAATTATTTTCAGTGGAGATACCCCTTCTCCTGTGTGCTGGTTAGATGGGACTCAGAATGAAGTGTTCCTGAGCAGTCATCAGCAGTCCTGATGAAGTCCAGTTCTGTTTCTTCTGAGTTTTCCAGGCTAGAGAAAAAAATAGAGCATACACATTCAGAGACCTGCTTGTTTCCTATGAAGTTCTTCCAGGTTTTGCATTATACTGAACCAGAAAATGTCAAAAGATTTTTCCTCTTAGCCACATTATCCTTGCTAATAATGCTTAATAAAAATGAACCCTGGAGCAGCCATATGATGACTGCCTACACCTAGTGATTTATACCATCAGTGATTAGGATGGATTTGTAGCTTGAAGGAACATGACAAATCTGAACTTCTGGTGCTCTGCTCAGCCTGGAACAGGCCTTCCATATCCTATTGTGTTAGAAAAGTTGGACAAAATTACCCAGAAGCACAGAAAGATTTTCAGGATTTCATATGGCATGAAGCAGAACAGCCCCAGTCTTCATTCTGGAACTCCTGGCTGTAGCTCGGCTTTCTCTCCTGTAAGATGCACAAGGTCCTCTTGGAGTGGGCTCTGTCTGACACTGGCTGGTTGCAGGGAGGTGTCTGACAAGTATCCCACACAATAATACAGATTTCTGCACAGCATACCTATCATTCTGCCTCCTCCAGTGCCTTAATCCCAGATGTTTCTTGAAACCAGAGGACACAGTATTTTCTTTTTGCTCCAGAAAAGCTTGCTCACCTGTCTGGATGGATCTTTGTAGCCTACACTCCCACAGCTTACAGATTTCTTAGCATTATAATTGAGAAATAAAGCTCTGATACATCATTTGTCTGAAAGGAATCTGAATACATTCTTTTGTCTGAATGGAATCTGAATACATTCCCAGGGCTGAACCTATGGTCACAGGGAAGGGTGCCTAATTCCAAATCCACTGGTCCTGATCTTATATTAAATTGTCCCAGCTGTTACTGTCCATGGCAGGGCAGAGCAAAGTGGCTGATTTTGTGCAGCACCACTGAGGATTGAACTGGATAACTGTGTCTGGATGTGCTGGGAGGTGGCTGAAGTGGCTGAAATGCCTTCTGCCACAGCATGGGTGCTCACCGCTGCTCTCAAGAACAGCCCAGTCCAAACCTATTCAGCTCCATGGATCTCCTTCCATGCTTTATGCCAGCCTCAAAGCTTCCATGCACATGGTTGTTGCTCATAAATATACATCATAAATAACTACTGCCCTTCCTTTCTCCTCCTTTCTCCTAGCTTTTATTGCTGAGCAGACATCGTATCACATGGAATTTATCCCTTTGGTCAGTGTGGGGGATGTCCTCTCCTAAGATCCTGCCAGCCCCCAACCTACTGGTGAGGGCTTAATGCTGGAGAGACAGCACTGATGCTGTGGGAGGTGCTCAGGAGTAGCCAGAACACCGGGGTGTCCCCAACAGTGCAAAGCACAGCATGAGAGGTGCCATGAGAGCTGATCAGGAAACAGGAGCTCCATGTCAGGTAGCATCTGAGAAATGGAGGCTTGATGAGCTGGGCTAATTACAGGACTCTGAGTATATTGAAGAAATGAAGCAAGGATCATAACTGCAAGGGGTATTGCCAGATTAGCTGGCTAAGCTACAGTGAAGATTAGGACAAGCAATTTACTTGGGTCTTCCCAGTTTGGGTTTTGAAGGATTCCTCACAGAGCACAACAGCTGGAAGAGGCATGGCAAGGGCAGGATAAGGTCCTGAATTTCCTCTTGCAATTAGAGACTAGTCTCTTGTCTGTAATTAACATGAATAGTAAATAGGCTTGAAGCTAGAGTGGCTTTTGGAATAGAAAAAATATCAACAATTTACATATATTCTGGACAGCCTGCAAAGAAAGGATCTGGGCTTGTCCTAATTGAGGTTAATGCCTTCTGTTACAGTTTCCCAAAGGCAAAGCTACTTTGGCAATAAATCTGATTTAAGGGATAGCAACAGCTTTGACAATCTATTACTTGGGGAGCAGTGTTTGTTACTGAACTTTGCATGGCCTAGAAGGGTATAAGAAAGACTCATGAGAACAGGGACAATGCTTTCCATTGTATTTTAATTTGGCTCACCAGGCTATTGTTACAGGTTTAATTAGGACTTAATTCTTAGACAATTTCTCTCTTAGTGATCTGAATTCCTTCTAGGTTGTAAGAAAACAGATTTAGTGCTTATGCTCATTTTACTGTAGTCATTGTACATAGGCAGCCACTAAAAATGATACTAGAATTTGGGCATCAGGCTTCAAAAGTTTGTCAATTCCCATACTATACATAGCCTGCAGCATTTGGAAGGGTTGATATCCTTATTAGCCAAAAGAGTGTCAAGGGTTCAGTAGCTGGATTCCCTGGATCCAGACTAGACAGAAATGCTCAGGTAGGTGGGAGCTCATGACCTGAGGTGCTGTTGTTGTTTAGGAATGGTACTCTCCAATTCTGTGCCCCCACCAGACAGCAACAATAGTGTAACAGAAGTGTAAAAAAGTGGACAAAGAGAGGGTGATTTACATGCACAGTGCCCGCCAAGCCCTAGAGAATGAAAACCAATGGTGGAAGGCTTCCCTCTGCCTGCCACACTTTCTCCCGACTGGAAAAGAAGCCCTTTCTTCTCAGAAGTGAGGGCAAAAGGTAAAAAGGTTCCTTTCCCATTCAGTTCCCATTCCCTCTTGTTAACACCTGATGTGCTACAGGAGCCAGCAATAAACTGAGGCCCAGGTGTTTTACATTGCTCAACCTGAATATTAAGCTTAGCCTTTACAGGAAGGTTAATAAGGAATCCTGGAAGGTATGTGAGTATTTAAGGGATTTTAGTCCTCATTCTTACCCCTTTCCTCTGCAGTTTTGGCTGCTGTATCCATGAAATACTGAAGTCTAAAGTTAGAGGCAAGGTAAGCAAGTGGTCAGAGGACCTGTTTGTTACACTCAGTCCCTGGGGAGCAATGTTCCCTGGGGGATGAATGCTGTGTGTGAACAAACTCAGGAAGAATCAAACAGGTTTCAGGGAAGTTCTAAGTTTGAGAATGTAAAATGTAGAAAGCTGACTGCTGTATCTGTACAGGATGAAGCAGCACACTTCAATTGGAAGCTGTATTGGAACCCAGTTCCCTTTACTTGTAAACTTGCTTGGAGGACCAGACCTGAAAAATCAGGAATTGGTGATGAATGAAATAAATGAAATTGAGGAATATGTGCATCCTGCCCTAAACTGGGCCTTGTGAGAGATAACTGTATCTTGTCTCATTTTATAAGTTGGTATTTTGTTTCCACCTAGAACTGCAGGTAGGCTTTGTGAATTGAACACTTGAAGAGTCCAGTTTATTTCCAGATCCTGCTGGATTTCTACAGATGCAGCCAACAAGGAAACATTTAGAATCCCATCTTCACTCTTGTACCAGAAGTACTTCTCATGGTTAGGCCTTGTAAAGACAGTAGCAGGTGTAGAGACAAATCTTCTCAGCCTTACAACAGAAGATTGGATTTCATTGCTGTGACTGCATTTAAGGTTGGGGAAGAAAGACCTGAAGAGGCACAGAATGGCTTTTCAGCTTACTCACAAAAAAAAAAAAAAAAAAAAA
>VWZP01000576.1:0-13106 GCA_013396995.1 Dicaeum eximium
CCCCCAGGTCCCTTTCTGCAGTGGTCTGAGATGAGCCAGATTTGCTGCAATGCATGGAGGAGTTGCTGTGCACATCCTAAGGGATGCTCCTGCCTCAGAAGAGCTCAACTTGTGCACTTTGGTCTGGTTGTCTGTTGATTTCCAGGACATCTGGGTCCAGTTTGGCTTTGGGATTTGCTGCTGAATTTCTTTTTTCAAGGGGATCCCATGTACAGAACTGGAAGCTCCTTGATGGAGAAGCAGGTTCTGTGTGGTACCCAGGGAGAAGAGAATCCTCTCCTGGCTCCTCCACTGAGTAGCCAAGAAAGAGTTTAAATCCAAGTTTTGAGTAAAACACAAAGCACAGGAGGAGAAGGTGACAACAGCCCTGGTGTCACAAACATACAGAGGGCCAGGGAGCTGTGCTGGTGTCACCACGTGGGACCAAAGGAGGCTTTAGGCCACTTCACCCACGTGCTGGTGGGTCCCGTTTCACAAGGATTAAAATGCATTTGCAGACAAAACCCCCGGAGGTAACCTGAGACAGAGGTTGCTAAGTGACCCGGGAGCTGCCAAAAACAAATGCCAAGACCATCAGCTGAGCCCCTGCTCGTTCCCAGGGCTGGGAATGATGGATTCACCTGACAAGCCAAGCCCAGGTGGTCTCTAAGTGAGCCTAAATTCCTGTTCCCGATGCTCAGGGAGGGCAGGAGAGGCTGCTCAGCACCAGGAGCTGAGCACCTTTGGGCTGACTGCACTTTGCTCTCAGCAGGTCCACAGTAAACACCTGGCTGTGTCCAGCCTGCTGGAATTGGATGGAATTTTTACCTTCTCCATCCCCAGAGCTGGAGCCTGGCCATGGGGAGCAGCAGCTGAGCTGTTGTGGTTGGGATTAACCCTGGGATGGGGCTGGCTCTGAGCATTGCTGCGGAGCCTCCTCCATCCCTGCTGGAATATTTGAGTGTGTGAGTCCCACACATGGTGCTGTGAGTGACCAAACCCACTTCCCTCCCAGTTATCCCATCTCCCGGGACTGGAGCAGCCCCAAGGATCCACAACAGGTCTGTGTGCATCAGCCCCCAGTCCCTCAAGACACACACACTGCATCCCCTGGAGGCAAATCCCTTGTGGAATTGCACCGGCTGTAGTTGCTGGAGGTGCCACAAGCTCCCCCCTGCAGCTGCTGAGGGCAGGCTCGGGTGTTTCTGGGTTATTTCTGCATCTCAGGGCTTGGTTTGGGTCATTCTTGCTGTTATTTCAGGTGCTGGGTTGGAGTTACTCCCACACGTGTGTGCTCCAGCCCCTGTGCTGCAGGATCCCCTGAGGAGATGGGATCCTGCTGTGATCCTGCCCTTTTCCATCCTGCTGCCAGCCCTGAGCTGCCCCTGGTGTCCAAGCCCTGCTCCTGGAGGGGCTGGTGCCTCCCCTGGCTCCAGCAGGAAACTCTGGCTTGCCCAGGGCAGGGGATTTCTGTTGCTGTGGGGGGTTTAGGGCTGTTCCTTTATTGGGGAGCATCCCTGAGTCCAGTGCATCCCACATGGGATTTGCATCCCTGTCACCCAGGGACTGGATGAGGTGAAGGGCTCAGTGTGTCCCACTGGCACTGGGACCTTCTGGGAGCTGGAATTCAGGTTCCTGCCGCTGCAGGGAGAAGTTTGGGTCCCTCAGGTACAGTAGACAAGGGAAGGTGTTCTGGAGCAGGGAATGGGCTGGGATTGCCAGGCACTGGTTGAAGTCCTGCAGCCTCCTGGGGGTGCCCAGGAGTGTGGAACCCTCAGCTCTGTCCCTGCCCCGCCAAGCCCGACCCTGCAGGTTTGACAGGACCACCTCTGACTTCGGCTTTGGGGTCCTGCTGCTTTCCAGGAGGAATTTCAGCTTTTCCAGAGTGCTGGGCAGTGTCAGTTCTCTGGGAACCCCAAAAGGGAGGATTTACCCATCCACAAGCAGCACGTGGACAGCACTGGCTTTCACAGGGGATGGAGAGCTCCATCCTCCGGGGCTTCTTGGCTCCGGGATGTGCCAGGGATGTGATCCCGGTGCCCCCGGGGCCGGCTGCTGCTGCAGAGCCGGCTCCTCGTTCCTCTGCCCAACAAATCCCTGCCGTGGGAAGCTCCTTTGCCTAAGGCTCCCCAAGCCTGTCCCAGCAGGAATTAACCCCCTGCTTGCTGCCCACCCAGACCACACCTTCCAGACGTGAGCGAGGTCTGGAGCAGGCTCAGAGCAGCTGCGTGGGTGTCGCTGAACAGGACCCGAGTTGGGGACACAGGGCTGTCACAAGGATTTCCACACCAAAGGAGCTGTTTAAATTCCCTCTTTCTTTGCAACAGGCAAATAAAACTTGATCCAGAGGGTTCAAAGCAATTCAGTAAAACCAAGGCAAATCATTCGTTCAGCATCTGCTGCATCAGTGCTGGGAGCATCTCCCGAACCCCCAAGTGCCCCCAAAATGCCCAGGGGGAGGACACAGGGCTGGGGGTCCAGCCAGTGGCACTTGTGCTTGCACCTTTGGGTGAATCTTCCCAGATTCGAGGCCTCCTGGGCTGTGGGCACCCACTGGGTGGGCTCATTGCCCTCCTGCAGTCCCTGCACGTCATTCCCAAAGGGCAGTGCCGTGTCCTCCCTGCTCCACCCGGAGCTACCCACGGCAGGGCTGGGCTCAGACACTCTCCTGGTGGGGAGAGGATCCTTCAGGGCACAAAGTGGGATATAATTTTGTATTTTTATTTATATTATTNAGATAAAACCAGGCAAGCTGCAGTGGTCAGGACACACATCTGGCTGGAGCAGCACTGAGGATGCTCCCCCTCTCTGGGAAGTGCCTGGGTGCCACATCCCTGGACTTTGGAGAAGTTTATTTGGGATTTCTGTGGTAGACAGTGGGGGAAGATGACTGACAGTGCTGGTGTTATGGTTTTGGCTTGCTAATTTTGAATTTTTTTAATTTGAATTAAAGCTGGCCTTGTGCTTTCTTTGCAGGGGATCCGGGGCTGGCTGTTCTGGACACTTCAGCATTTGAACATTCCCAGGCTCCAATGCCTCAGCAGATCCCGATGTCGGAGCGGCCCCGGACCTGCCGAACGGTGAGAACTCCCTGGCCTCCACTGGGCTCCTGAAAATCCAGCTCATTTTTACCTGTGGCCACCCCTGCTTGGTNTGGACTTTGGAGAAGTTTATTTGGGATTTCTGTGGTAGACAGTGGGGGAAGATGACTGACAGTGCTGGTGTTATGGTTTTGGCTTGCTAATTTTGAATTTTTTTAATTTGAATTAAAGCTGGCCTTGTGCTTTCTGTGCAGGGGATCCGGGGCTGGCTGTTCTGGACACTTCAGCATTTGAACATTCCCAGGCTCCAATGCCTCAGCAGATCCCGATGTCGGAGCGGCCCCGGACCTGCCGAACGGTGAGAACTCCCTGGCCTCCACTGGGCTCCTGAAAATCCAGCTCATTTTTACCTGTGGCCACCCCTGCTTGGTGGCATTAGCCCCCTCCTTGTCCCCAGCTCCTTGCACAGCAGCACTCAGCCTGACATTTATCCCATGGAGCAGCTGGGAGATCTCCAGCCTGTTGCCACCACCCCAGGATGAGCAGGGAGTAACTCAGAGCAGGGATGTGAAGCTTTGGAGTAACTCAGAGCAGGGATGTGAAGCTCTGGAGTAACTCAGAGCAGGGATGTGAAGCTCTGGAGTAACTCAGAGCAGGGATGTGAAGCTCTGGAGTAACTCAGAGCAGGGATGTGAAGCTTTGGAGTAACTCAGAGCAGGGATGTGAAGCTCTGGGGCGCTGAGCTCGGGTCCTTGCTCAGGGTTGGTGGCAGGCAGCAGTGGGGCCCCAGCCTTGGACACTCTTGGCCCCTCAGCCTTGGCCGTGTTAGGATCCATGTTCAGCATCATTTTGAGGGGCAGTGGTTTGGGTTTGGATGGATTTCCTGGGATTTGGGAGTTCATCAGCTGGGAGAGGAGCTCTGGAGGCTTTGCCCCTGCTCTGCTGTCCAGATACCAGACAGGGAGTGAAGCCACAGGGCCCTGCTGTCCTCTTTCTCTCCACCATGGTGATTTGTGACTTTTGGGATCCTCTTGGGGCTGCACATGGGACGGGAGCTACTCTCAGGTGCCCTGGCCCCAGCTGATGCCCTGCAGCCACAGTGTGGGGACTGACGCCAGCGTGTGTCACCCCAAATGTCACCGCCAGCCCGGGGGAGTTTGGGGTGGCACAGCTGGACCCCCCCGGGCTCTGCTGGGCCCCTCTGGGATCTGGACAGCGAGGCCAGCAGGGATCTGAGCTGGCAGGGCTGGGGTGGCCTCCCCTGTCCCCTCCCCTCTCCGGGATTATTCCAGGGGGTTGGTGCCGCTCCCGCCTGGCACTACAGGGATGGATTGGGATGTCAGGAGCCCTTTCACCCCTGTAATGGCATTTTGCTCTCGCTGCTCCCATGATCTTAATTGGGATGGCAATAAAACCTCCAATGAAGCAGCAGCTGTAGACAGGTCTTAAAAAATGCACTCAGCCCGGGGCTGACGCTGAGCAGAGCTGGGAGGGGGAGGGAAAGCTGTCACTCCGTGCTCCTCCTGGCTGGAATTCCCACTCTGAGCAGTTTCCAGCAGATCGGGGGCTCTGCCTCTGCCCCCTTCCCCCCCTACCCCCACAGAGCTTTGCTCACAGAGCTGCGAGCTGGTTTCTGCAGAGCTGAGCAGTCCTGCTGGGACCAGGCTGTTTTCCAGCCCCAGCTGCCTGTCCCTGCTGGCCTTGGAGCAGGCAGCTGTCCATCAGTCTGGCCTGGCAGTCTGCTCCTCTGCCCACATGTCCAGCAGTCCCGTGGAATTAAAGCCCCTGGAATGATGGATCGCCCTGCCAAGGGGCAGAGATTGCCTGGCAGCAGCCAGGGCTCCGGGCTCCCTCTCCAGAGGGAAGCTGGGCTTGCTGGGCACCCCTGCCATGGATGAAGGCTCCCATGGGCTGAGCCCTCAGGAGCAGGGTCAAGGCTGCAAAGAGCCATTGTTTTACCCAGGAGCTCGGAGGGGTGGCTGGGACTGCCCTGACCGGTGTCACCGCAGTTCAGGTGAGGGATTAGGAGGAGATTTTGCCATCAAAGGTCCAGCACTGGCAGGCAGTGACAGCGATCAGGGTGTGATTTATGTGCCAGCCCCCTGAGGGGCTCAGGCCAGCGTTGCTGAAGTGCTGAGCTTAATGAACGAGCTGATCTAATGAGGGCTGGCACGGACGGGCCGGCTGGACAAATGAGGTCGTGTGCTGGGGCAAAGCCCGTGGGAGGCAGCTGGCACTGAAATCACCGGGAAATCACCACCCAGCAGCAGGGCAGGGCTCTGCTGGCCACTGCTGGCCAGACTGGGACCAGTGCTGGCACTGGGGGGTGGCTGCACGTCACGTCAGCATCCCCAGCGCTCCGCACGCCCCCGAGCAGCGTCATCCATCAGCTCTGAAAGGTGCCTAATTACAGCCTCTGCCTTCCTGTTGCCATTATTCATCATCCTGCCCCAGCACTCCTTTGTTACCGCGCTGCTGGGTTGGAGCTGCCAAGGCACAGGGTCCCTTCTGTGACGAGCTCTCTCAGAGCCCCTGTGGCTGATGTGTCCCCCCAGCAGGAGGGGACATCCCCAGAGGTGTCCCCACCATGGCCCTGGTGCTGTGCCTGGGGATGTCCTGCCTGGCCAGGCTCTGTCCCATTCCCTCTGTCCCATTCCCTCTGTCCCATTCCCTCTGTCCCCTCCCACGTGGCTTCAGCCACTCTGCCCTCGGTGCTCAGTTTGCTCCTGGGCTGCTCCCAGGCTCTGTCTCGGTGCAGAAGGTGAAGGATGAGCTCAGGAGGGGGAGGCAGCTGCACAGGAAAGACCAAATTCCCCTCTCTCATTTAATGCTCTGTATTTGTGTCTCTGTGGGGACAGGAGCCCTTGCCAGGAGTGTGGCCCTGCTTTTCCCTGCCTGTGGCTGTGCCTGGCTGTCACATCTGTGCTGCTGGGGCTCTTGTGGGCTCGTGTTTTGTACATCCAGCAGCAACAGATGGCATGTGGACCCTACAAGTGAGGTGCCAGGATAGTTGCCAGGGGCTTGGGTTCCTTGTCCCCACTCCCAGGCTGGGGAGAAACCTGAGACCAGGCAAGGTTTGGCCCCAGGCTGGTTTGGATGGGGACCTTGGCAAAGCCCAGCTTTGGTGGGAGAGGACAAAGCTGAGTTTGCAGTGGGAGTCTCTAGACCTGGGCTGTCACCTTGCTGCTGGGGCCTCTCTGGCTGGGTCAGTGCTCAGGGACAAGGACACTGGGGGCTGTGGCCAGCACCTGGTCCTGGTGACAGACTGGGTGGGAAAACATCAGGAAGTCCTGGCACCATAGGCCCTGGGCTGTCACCCTGCATCTGCTTCCCAGCCCCTCCTCATCCTGCCCCTGATGTTAATGGACTTCTGCAAATTCAAAGTTCTCACTTGAACCCTCAAAAAAAGAGCTCCTGCTGTCCATCCAGGGGCCACAGCCACTGCGTGAAGTTCAACTCCAGGCTCCTGGTGGCATTAGTGGAACAGCTCAGTGGCAATGAGGTGGTCTGGGATGCAGCTGAAGAGGGAGAGTCTGGTCCAGCAGGTTCTGAGGCTGTTGAGATCCAGGTCAGGTTCACTCTCAGCCACCACTCCCAGCAGCAGCTGAGATTCAGCTCTGGCTGGTGGCTCAGTCAACCCATCTTGGGTGGAAACAAGAGCCTAGCCCCCACCTGCCCTGCCCCCCTGCCCTGCTTCTAGAGGAGTTATCCACTTTGGTAGAGAAATAGAGATGCTCATGGAATATTAAACACCTCCCTAAAGCCCCTGTTGCTGATGAGTGGCTTCTGCTCCTCATTGCCTGGTGCAGGCAGTGACCTTTCAGAAATGTTGTACGTTGTGGTCGTCTCTAAATGTCTCCTCTCCTGGGAGCATCTTGTGGAGATAGAGATTCAGACATGATGTCTGTCAAGAAGAAAAGCAGATTGCGGCCAATCTGGGGCTGCCTGTGCAGTGTTGCCTGGGCCACGTGCTCAGGAATCACAAGGTTGCCTCTAAAAATAAGCGGAGGCTTCTTTGGGGTTGTCTCCTTGGTGCCGTGGCTCATCAGGGATTCCTCGGCTCCGGGGTTTCGCGGCGTTTGCGAGGGCTGGGAGTTTCCACGTGGGAGAGGAGTGGAGAGTCCTGTGGCCACGGCTGCTGAGGCCTGGGGATGGGATCCTGGGGTGGGAAGATGGCTCTGTGAAGACACCAGGTTTGCTGGGAAGGAAAGTGGATCCTGCCTCCCTCCCTGGGAGCTGCTCCGACACAGGCACGGCCACCCCGAGACCTGGGGCTGCTGAGCAGGAGGAGCTGCGTGAGAGGCAGCAGCTGCCACTCACCAAAATAACTCCCTGCTGTGGAAGCTTTTCATGTTCTCCAGCCGTCCCTGAAGTCATGTTTGGGGATGTTCCATGGTGACCCAGCCTGGCTCCTGCACAGACAGCTCCTTTCAGCTCCCCTCCCCATTCCCCTGCCTTGCCAGGAAAATCTGCCTCTGCCTGAGCAGCCTTGAGAGGGACACGAGGGTGACAGCAGCAGCACGGCCACCACAGGGTTGCTGGGGACGGCCACTTGGCCACCTGGTGGCCTGAGGACCCTCAAGGTGTTGGCCAAGTGCTGTGGGGTGGGAAGATGCTCTGTCAGACCCTGCTGGGAGCCCTCAGTGCCCACCCAGCCATTGGTTCTCCCTTTGCTCCTGCAGCCCTGTCCTCCTGCCTGACCCAGAAAAACGTGCTGAGAGCCACAGAGCCAGGAGAATTTGTTTCCCAGCCAGCCCCTGATGGGATTAGGAATAACTCTCTCCTGGATAATTCTCCATTAGGTCCGGTGATTGATTTCCTTCCTTCTTACCCTCAGCTCTGTCCTGCTCTCCCTGTTGCAGCTGGATTATTTATTCTCATGCTTGGCTTGCTAATTGCCTGATCACCAGAGCTGAGGCTTGGGCACATCCCTGGCCTCTTTTGACCCTCCAGTTTCTGCCTCTTTGTTTCTGTCTCAGCTCTGATTTAATCCCCTCCACGCCCCAGCATAAGCCAGGATCTTTCTGCTGCCCTGTGCAGGGGGAGGGACCTGCTGGTGTCACCCCAGGAGCCAGGGAAGGTCCAAGGGATGCTCCTGAAGCTCCTCCCCACCACCTCTGTCCTTCCCATGCCCCCCTGTCTTTTCTGGGGCTTTGCCAAGCTCAGTGTGGCTCCATACCCACTGACATTGCAGACTTGAGGCAAGGGATAAAATAAAGCTGCAGGAGCTCCAGGTTTGTTTTTGGAGGGTGCACAGGTCACCTTTGGTCCTCATTTCAGTGCCCCCAGGAACTCTGCTCTGCTCTGAGCTGCAGCAACAGCTGGAAAAACACAGTTGGATTCCCTGACTTCACATCTGGGCATCAAACTGTGCTCTGCCAGCTCTGAACAATGCCAAGACATCCCCCTGGGGATCCCCAGCAGCCCACAGTGCCACACTCAGTGTGGGTGGTGTCACCAGTGAAGCTGAGCATGGAGCAGACCACAGGGACCCTCATTTTTTGCCATTTCAGCCTAAAATCATATGGGGGGAAGGGTGTTTTTGGAAGGTATAACTGAGGGCTCAGGGTTTTCCAGCAGGGAAGAAGAAGCAGACGTCTGGACAGGCTTTGGCACTGGACTGCGGCCTGGGCTCCTCTTCAGGTCTGGAGGAGCTCTGTCCTGGGGCAGCTCTGGCTGCAGTTTTCCCTTCCCCATGGGCAGAGCTTGGAGCCAGGGAATTGTTGGCATCAGCATCCAGAGTGCCCCTTCCTCTGCTCCGAGCCCCTGCCAGCAGCTCGGAGAGGTTCGAGTCCAGGAGCCTGCTTGGTCCAGCAAATTCCTGTCCTGGGAATGGAGATCTCATCCAGGTCACACCCCAGGATGGGGAAGCACACGGAGCTTGTCCTGATGGAGAGTCCACAGCAATCCTGGCAAGCTGAAACACCACAGGGACGCTTGGACTCCATCCGAGCCCGGCCGCAGCCTGAGCCCCGCGCCGGGGCTGAGCGGGGTGACAGTGGCTGGGAGGATGCTGGCACAGCCCAGCACGGTTGGCATTGCCTTCCCTGGCACGGAGCCGGGCTGGGGACAGCAGCCAGGGAGCCAGGATGGCGTGGGGACGCTCAGCTGGCAGGCAGGGTTGGGCAGTGGCGAGCGGGCAGCGCTCGGGGTGTTCCCAGCAGCATTTGGCTGCTGCTGGTGTTTGTAGGAGCCCTCTCCCATCTCATGCCAAGTTTGGGACACACTGGCACTGGCACAAGGTGCTGGCAGTGGCACCTCCCTGACACCCATGTGACAGAGCACTGGGGTTATCCCCCTGTCCATGTTTTCAGGGTGGGCATCCCACCATCGCTTTCTGCTCCATTTGTTCCCTCCCTGCTTTGGGGTTTCCATCCTCTCCTGGGGTTCCCTGCATCCCTGGAAAGATGCAGCAGCATCCCCTGGTTGCCTCTGGCCCCTGCCATGAAGGGGCCTGGCCTGGAGCAGCAGCAATGGGGTGCTGGAATGAGAGGGGCTCAGCAGGGGCATTTCACATCCTGCATGTCAAGGGAAGGATAAAACAAGACCTTGCTCTGACTGAGGTGTTTGTGCTCATGCCATGCCTGAGAGAGGAACCTGGAAATGGCAACCTGGGCTGATTTTTTTGTTTTTATTCACAAAAAGGGAGAAGTAATGGCAGCTGAGGAGCAGTTGCCCTTGGAGGAGCTGGCAGGGCGAAGTGTGTGCCAGAGAAGCAGGAGCTGTTTGAAGGGTGGAGAGGGAGCAAAATCCCACCTGCAGGAATCCCAGAATGGTTTGGGATGGAAGGGACATTAGGGGCCATCTCATTCCACCCCTGCCATGGCAGGGACACCTCCCACTGTCCCAGGCTGCTCCAAGCCCTGTCCAGCCTGGCCTTGGGCACTTCCAGGGATCCAGGGGCAGCCACAGCTGCTCTGGGTAACCCCAAGCCAGGGTGGCTGGGGAGCAGCAGTTCCTCTGTGCTGCTGGTGGCTGGGACAAAACAAGCTCCCAAATCTTGGTGAGGAAGTAGGGAATGAGGCAGGGAAGGCTCCAGGGGCTCACAAAATTGTCAAATTGTCCAAAATTGCTTTGTTCTGCTTCCCCCATCACAGCCCCTCAGCCCCGGGCTTTGCTGGCTCTGTCCCCAGCCCTGCATGCAGCAAGCTTGTTATTTTTAAAAACAAATTAAATGAGGAGAAGAGCCTCTATCTAGGCCTTGCTCTGGATCTTAATTGCCGTGGGTCCCCAGGGGCCGGGCGAGCCCGGAAAGCGCTGCACAATCGCAGTAATGAGCTATTAATGAAGAGCCCGGCTCCGCCCGGCTCTGCCCGGCCACAGAGGGACCGCGGCCCCGGGTGGCCCTGCAGGGTCACAGGGTCTGCACAGCTCCTCTGCGGGATGTCCTGCGGCCAGCAGGGACCGGGGGCACAGCCAGCCTTGCTCCAGAGCTCGGGGCTGTTGTTTTAAAATGGTTCTGGTGCCTGGAAAGGTGTTTGTTTCTCTGGGTCTTGCATTGGGTGCTGAATGAGGCTCCTTGACTCCAGTATCAGAAGGTTTATATGATTTATTAGAATGACTCCATTATTCAGAAGGTTTTAGGGCTAAGTTGCCCACGTTCAGAGTTACATGTTTCCTGCACCCTGGTCAGAGCAAGACTCCCCAATGCTTACAAAGTCAGAGAGATAAGAACCTTTAACATCATTGGCTAAGAAAGAGAAAACCACATCTCCTATATCAGGAGCCAGGCAAAGGAATGCATCTGTTGTCCTTGAATCCACACACAGACACAGGTTTGTTTTTACAGAAATCTGCAGAGAAGTCAGCTTTCCCATGGAATGAAAAATGTCCAGCAAGTTTCCATATAAGAAACTTATAAAATGGCTGTGACACGGGGCTGCCTGGATTTGCAGGGAATGGCCCATCCAGCTGTGGGGTCGCTGAGGGGTCAGTGGAGCACCCATGGGTGTGGCTGTGGGGCAGCAGGGCTGCCTGATGCTCGGGCTGTGGAGAGGGAAGGTGAGCCCAGGGCTGTGGCTCCCGCTCGCCATCTGCCAGGGAAAACAACTCCAGGGGCTGGAGCTTGGAGTAGAGGATCAGGTGGCCGGAGTAGTAACCAAAAGTGGAGTTGGGTTACCTCGGGCTCATCCATAATGAACAGGGGCAGAGCCTCAGGCAGGCAGGGGAAGGGCCAGATCCCCCCAGGCTGCCAGGGAGGGATGGTGGGCACGGGCACACCGCCAAAGAGGCTCCAGGGCACCTTTATTTTGTGTAGAGACCCTGAATAGGATGGGTAAATGTCACAATAAATGGGGTTTTGTCCTGTGGGTTTGCAGGTCCTGCTTGGGGACATCCTTCACCATGCAGCCCCAGGGCAGAGCAAGAGTGGGGCCTCCAGAACCAAGGGGACCAAGGGGAGCTGCCCCCACCTCACCCCAGAGCCAGCTCAGGTTCCTGGGGCCACCAGCCAGGCAGAGCCTTCACAAAGTGGCTCTCCTGGAAGGCAGAGGCTGCCAAGCAGCTCCGGTGTCCAGGTGGCATTTGGGGACCTCCAGTCTCCAGAGGGGTTTGGTGCAAGGAGTGAAGCTGAGCAGTGCTGGAGAAAGGGGCAGCAGTGGGGTCGGTGGTCCCACCCCCTGTCCCCCAGCTGCATCCACCAGCTGTTAATCCTGTGGTTGTGTGAAATGGTGACACTTCCCTCTTGGATTGGTTCGTTGGGAGAAAAAGGGAAATGTGGCAAAATTAAAACAGACACAAAAAAGAAAATGCCATAGAATCAGAGTAGAATTGTTGAGGTTGGAAATCCCCGTAAGATCATCGAGTCCAACTGTTAGCCAGCACTGCCAAGGACACCACTTGGCTCTCAGTGCCACATCCCCACATCTGTAAAAGATCACAGAATCCTGGGATGTCCTGAGGGGAAGGGATCATTGAGTCCAACCCCTGGCCCTGCACAGACACCCCAACAATCCCACCCCGTGTATCCCTGACAGCGGTGTCCAAACGCTCCTTGGAGATCACCTCCCATCCTTCCAAAACTGCACTTGGGTTTAATCCCAGAGAATGCTCCTGTTGGATAACAGGATCAGGGCAGGAAATTCCTGGAGATTGTGTCCTTCCCTGGACATGAGCACAGAGTCAATAACCCCCAGCCCTCTGAGGCTGTGCCCGTGTGCCACCAGCCCATGGGGACACGAGGGAGGGTGACACCAGCCTTTGGTGTCCTTTGTCAGCACAGTGGGGGTGAGGAGCAGGAGATGCTGGGCTGGGCCAGCTCCTGCTGTCCCTGCTCCATCAGTGTCACCTCTCTGGGGGATCTGGGGTGCCCATCGCTCTCCTTCTGACACCCCCTAAGCCGAGCAGCAGCCACCTCAGGATGGGCCTTTTCAGGACCTTTTGGGCACTGAGGACCTGCAGTGGCACCAGGGTGGAGCACTGCAGCCACACCTCGGTGGCCTTGAGCAGCCACAGATGTCACATCGTCCTCTTCCCTCGCCCCACATCCTGCTGGGCTCCCACAGACAGGTTTGGGGTCCCTTAGGTGCCCAGAGGGACAGAAGGGAGCATGTGAGGGGCTCCCTAGAGCCACAGCTTGGGCTCCCTGGAAGCCAGAAGAGCTGGAAGCCCTCAGGGACTGCACCCAGTTTGTCCCAGTGCTGTGGGAGCGATGGGACAAAGACCCCCATGCTGGAGGTGTCAGTGCCCTGCTCTCTGCACCTCCTCAGGGGTGGCTGGAGGGGCTGGCTCTGCTCTTGGTACCCCCAATATTCTCTTGCCAGGCTCAAAAACACCGCGCAGCTCCCCAACCCAGCAACTCTGCCACTTAATTAGGTTAATGACCGTGCTTCATTAAGGAAAGGCGGCTGAGGCGTTTGCGGAGCTGCGTTTCCAGGCAGCCTGGCAGATTTGGGGCACGGATGGGGACAGGGAGCGGGAAAGGGGAAGCAAAGAAAAGGGAAAGCGGCAGCGAAGTGCTAATCCCTGGAAAGGAGGGCAGCCGGAGCGCGGCGCCGCGGGGTCAGGGTTAATCCTTCCTCGGCAAAGATTGTGCCCGGGGCCGCCTTAATCTGCGCTCCGAGAGGGTGGGACAGGGACGGGGACGGG
>VWZP01000579.1:0-44614 GCA_013396995.1 Dicaeum eximium
ATATATATATATACTTTTTTTTTAATCTGTAAACAAAATTGGATGTGGGAAAAGAAAGACATAGTAATAGGCACAACTACCCCCACCTTCCTCTCTGCTCACTTGCTCTCCTGCAATTGTGTTAAAGCGAGGAAGTAAAAAGCTGGTAGAGACAGAAAAACATGTTTTTCTTTGAAAGTCCATCTGCGGAAATATTTATCAGCTGTTGGCAAAACACATACAAAGTAATATTCTCCTTTTAAAAGCCAGGAGCAAATAGATCCTTTTTTCACTGAAAAATTGAGGATATTTGAAGTCCCTGCTGTTGGAAAATGAAAAACATGTTTTTCATTTACTTATTTCTTGGCGTTTTTTACTGCTCCCTATAAGTTGATTAGGTCTTTTGCCACTCAGATCTGCAGTATTATGCAGTGTATTTTTGCTCCTTGGTCAGTCAAAGTCTTCCTTTTTCATGAATGGATGTCATCAAAGCTAACCATAGAGAAGATAATTTAAAAACCCACTCATTTATCTGGGTGCTGTAAAGAATGGTTAGATAATCAGCCAAGGATGGGTAGATAGGCAGAGACATGCTGTGTGCGCACCGTTCTCAGTAGCTGGAGCAATGGGAGCCCTGGCAGATGGCCCCCAGAAAGGTCCCAGTTTTGGAGGGTGAAGGATACACAGTGGGGGAGGTCTCTGTAGAGTACACCAGATGCACAGTTCAGTCAAAGCCATCTTTTCCCTCATTTAATGTAAGCAGTCTGGCAGGTGTCAGGGTCCAGGATGGTCTTGCAAACTAGGAGCAAAACCCCTTTCACAGTTCACACTGACCTGTAGAAACAGGCTTCTTTCTTCCCAGCCTCTCTGGCTCCCTTGTCTTTTCAGCTTACAGAAGAGAAAGTTCCTCCCAAAGTAAACACAGTTGTTTTCAGAGTCCTTCCATACCAGTGCTCAACAGGATCGGAAAAAATGGGTTTAAACTCTTCTACCACTAAGAGGTGCCCAAGGAAGGGAAAAAAAAATGCTAGAACAAATTGTTTTTCTTAATTTCCCCACATCATTTTCCCAGTGCCCACTATGCTGAAACCACAGAACTTCACGAGACTTTGAAGAATCCTTCATTATGACAGGAAGGACACGTAGAAAATAGGTAGAGCTGCAAAAAAATGCCCCAGAACTAGCGTGACTTGAATTCTAATTTAGTGAAAAGGTATGCAGAACAAAACAAGAAATTTAAAGAGGCCTCTGTATCTCTGTTTTAATGATAGGAAATAATCAGCTATAATCACACCAGTACAAAATGGTTTTATCACTGTTGTCTTAACTAAGGAATACAAAAATCATGGAAAGTGTATGGCTCTGCCACGGCTAAGCAAAAACAGAGATATCCTGGAGTGATGGAAACTCTGGTAAAATGTTTTCTAGCTTCCTGAAAAAAAAAATCCAATATCCTGATTTTAGGAAGGCAAAGTACTTTTATCCACATTGAGAGTATATAAGCTAGTGCCTCTGTAGCTCTGAGCAAACAATCTGAAAAACAGTGGAGGCTAAGAACCTGTGGAAGATTTGTGGTTACAGGAGAAAGGATAGAGACAATGATGACATTATCTGCCTTATTAGAATTAATTTCATTAATGAATATATGAGAAAAGTGAGTAGGGAGAGGCAAACAGCTTCAAAGGCATATGAATAATGAGCTACTATTGTGTCTTTCCTGTGTCTTTCATGAATCAAAACATGTAATGAAAATTACATAGCTTTAAATATTGTCACCTGATTAAATTTTTGTCCCTTTGTCCCTTTTTGTCCCTTTTTTTTGGATCAGAAGTGGACTCTAGGAGCTCTGACCCAGCTTTAAAGGTTCATAAATGCTACCACCCAGCATATACACTTGTGGTGTGCCTCGTAATTTCAGTCTTCCACATTAAAATTTCTTCTGCTGAACTTTGTTACTCTCCTTTTGATACTCTTCACTGAAGATTGAAGTCTGGGATTGGCCTGCAGATGAGAGAGGAGGAATCAGTACAGGAGAAACTGCAGTATGAGTCCACTCTGTATCAGACTCTAGGATGCTAGAAAGTTTTTTGTTTACAGCCCTGTTACAGGCAAGATCTTTAAATCAGACTTCATGCTATGTTCCACTTGAAAGGCAACCATGAATGACACAAAGTTATGAGAAGTCAGATTTCATTCATTCCAGGGCTCAATGCTGCTAAAGGAAAGTACTGCCACAAAATAGGCAGAAGATACTCTTGCTCTGCTTTGACAGAATGGTTGTACAAACACTTTCTTGTGGCTGTGTACATATTCTTCTCCTGGTGATGTCTAAAAATGTTCCAAATATATAACTGGGGACTGATTCATTCAGGAGCAATGCTTATTTGGTAGTTCTGCCTAGAGGACATCAAAGAAATGCTCCAAAGTAGGCTGCTCAGATACCTTCCACAGAGAAATTTCAGTGAAATGAAACCTACTATCAAAATCAGGGATGAAAGGGATCTTTACACCCTTAAACAGATGAAATTACTTAGAAATGCATGCCAGAGGCAAAGCCATGCCAGGCAGAAGAGAGAGATTTCAGTTTTGATGCTCCACATGAGGAGCATTCCTGAGTGCATTGGTTCCATAAGGCTTTCATGCATCCTGTGTTGCTTATTCACCAAATTACAATCAGTATTAATAGAGCTTCTCACCATCCATAATTGCCAGGCTCTGTGAGAAGTTAGTCAGAACCGCAGGAGTGCCTCACATCCTTCCTCATGTGTATTTCCACTTGAAGCACATTGACTTGCACTGCAGCCAGGATGTATCACAAGCAGTTTATCCCACAGTCCAGGCCGCTGTGAAAAATGTTTCCATATTCTGATCACACCGCTTTTGTATTACCTCTCCTCGTGCAACATAACATCACCTTTTAAGAGCTAGGTTTAAGTTTTTTCCTCCAAAGAACAGTCGATAGAAACACCCATGAACTGGGAAGACCATACCAGCAAGCTTGTGTCTCGTTACATTCTTCTCACATTTATGACTAGGCTAAAACAGGAGAAGTTACATACAGCTTGTATTTAGCTTAAAACATTCTGGTTTCTCCCCTAGTTTGGTGAGAGGACTGAAGGTTAGCTTGTCTGCCTTATGACCCAGATTAGTCAGTTTATCAAGATAAATTGCTTCTCTTGCCAAACTTTGCTTCTCCCTTTAAAAATCACGTGCAGTGAAAGGACAGGCTTCTGTGTGTATGAGAATCACAGGAAACAATGAGAAACCCTTCTGCTGTAAGGCATCTCTATCCACTACTGGCAGTTCAGGTGGCTTGGATTACAGCAGGCATGAGCCACAAGTACATAACAGCTTCCCCCGTTACCTGCCGATTACTGGAGGTAGAGTCATAGGCAAAATAACTAGTCTAGATTTTGAAAGCAGCCACTCTAGGATCAACACTATCACTTGCTGGCAGGAAATCAGACAGTCTGAGGGGATTCTCCATTGTAGCACTCTACTGTCAGGAAGTATTTGGTGAGAAAGTAGCTGAATGCAAAGGAAAGGGTGACTTCTGAATGTTGCTATATCCTACTGCTCTATTTCCTTAAGCCTAACACCAGAAAAATTACTCAGACGTCCAAATTGCTCAGCTTTATGGGTGGAGCTGACAGGGACTTTGCATTTACTGTGAAAAGATGATCATATAGGTAGAATTTATGTCCAAACCCGATAATAAGAACACAGATTTCACCCCGTTTCTCGTTTTCATCTATCATGTTTGTTTTTATGCTCAGAAGTGCACTTTAACCCCCTATCGGATAGAGCTGACTTGCAGGCTCTTTTAAACATACCCACCAAATCAGAACGTTAGGGTAAAATTTTTGATGCTCTCTAGGGATGCAGAATTACAGAAGTTTACACTAATTTGAGCTATGCTTCACTTGCTCTGCCAGTAACAGGGCTTCAGTTATGCAAACTGCAAACTATAAGCACACATGTAGTTTTCTTCAGGACTACGACGGACTGCATTCAAACTGCAAGTGCTTTGTTGAAAGCTCCACTTCCGACTGCCAAAGGAGGCTTGATCATAAGTGGGAAACTACTCGATGAGCAAAGCATGAGATATCAATATTTTTTAGTCAAATGATACTTGTACTGTCATTAGAAAATTGAAAAGAGAGAGTGGCACTGTTGCCATGTTTAGTCACCTCTCCAGTGCAAAGTCAGAGGGGCAACATTATAAATTTATATTCCAGAGATTGGTGGCACAAGATTAATATTTAACCATGAAGATGAAGAGTGTATACAAATGCTTCCAATGGATAGGATTATCACCTGCTAATTAACATCCAGACTGTTCAATAAGGCAGCAATGTAAGCACAGAGAGGTGGGAGCAGTGGTGCATAAAGAGGCACTTTCCAAGCTTTCAGGGTAGGTTATAGCTTAAATTATGAACTCCCGCTGTATCTGTTATGGCACCCCACTAGTTAATAGGAGCCTTTGTCTACGGGTTGCTTCGGAGACGGTTCCTGTATCTCAGGAAGCAGGGAGAAGAGAAGTTTCCTGTTTTGAAGAAGGTTTAAGAACTACTTTCCTCCAATCAGGCAGCAGATGCCTGGGCAGGAAATGGAGAATGCAGCTGCCAGCCCCACTCTAGGTCAGTGGCTGTGCTAATCAATGCAGCCAAGGTTTACCACGGCCAAAAAGGTCCTAGTGATAAGTAGGTTGCACGGTTAAAGTGAGGATTTGTGGTGGAAGGTGCCCGGACTGAGACTTTCACTGGCGTGAGACCAAAACAAATCCAAATACTGAGAGGAAATGGGCGTTTGTCTTCCTCCCTATATGTAGCTGTCACACAACAGATTGCACCCAGTACATAGCTATGATAAAATGAGGTGTGTAATTAATTGTTGTGGTTCAAAACAATGCTCAGAGTAATTATCGCTGCTGTAACCTTTTCTCTCGTTGATGACCCACTGCCATTGCATTTATTGGGGGGTATCAAATGCATGGTCCCATCACACACAGGAAACCAGTCACAATTTCTCCAGCTGGGTGAGTTTTTTCCCCCCTTTTTCAAATGAAATTCAGCAAGTCTTTACTGTCTTCAATAACTGAAATTCAGCTCTGTCCCTAGTGCTGATGAGTTTGTTTAAGCCGAGTCTCAGCTTTTTTAACTTGGTGACAAATTTTTATTTCACTGACATCAATTTTACACCTGCATAACATTTGATCCTCAATAGTATTCCTCCTCACTTACAGTTGGTTATTTTGAGTGATGTCTGAAGCACCTGTCTGCCATCCTTCAGCTGCCGGCTCACCATTTGATTCTTTGTAATGCTATTTCCTCTTGTGCTTTATATAATGGACAGCATCTGTGAGGGTGTGAAAGTCTGGAGAAAAACAACTGCAGTAGGCCAGTCCATCAAAGTGTGCTTTCAGCTACTTCTCTGTTTGTTGCCAGTAGAGCTGTATTGACGTTTTCCAAAATTTGACGTTGTCCAAATACAGACACCAAGTGCTTTGGAGTGCAAAACTGTCACATGCCATTGAGTAAAGATAGACACTTTTCCAGACACATCCTTGCCCAAACTAAGTTACATTAAATGAAGTCATACCTGGGTAAGACATTGGCAAAAACTGAGCCAGGACATTAAGAATTAGGTATCTGGGCATTTGAGTAGCAAAGAAAATTTCTATGGCAGTGGGCAATGAGTAGACCCAAATGTGGGGTTTATCAAATTTTGTACAATTGACTACAAATATTCTTTTCTTACAATTAAGCTAAGCAGTAAAAAGCTCATAAACTTGATGCATCAGAGGAACTTTGATGGTACTGTGAGCCTGAATGGAAACACATAAATCTCCATCCTGAGAGGACTGGTGCTGTTGCTAGGGGCCCTTTACTGAAAATGGCAAGTGAAACAATCAGATGTTAATTTGATCAAGTGAGAGTCAAAGATATATTTGGAGTATTTCAGAATTGTATTCCTTTGTAAGAAATAAAAACACAGACTAGTTTCCCAGGAACTGACGCCACTATCCTTGTAGCCTCCCTCTCCTACAGCATGCTGGGGTCTGTACACATCAACCATCTTACAAAATCTAATATCTCCTGTAGTCTGAAATGAGCTCTCTAAAGTCGGTAATGGACAGCACATTTGCGGTGTTAGTCATTAATAAGTGGAAACTGTAATTCCTTCTCTTTTATTGCAAAATAGTGCTGTGAAAAAATGTATGCTGCAAAGTAACGAACTGCTTGTATGGGACAGAATACTTATCATGTATTAGCTTAGCTATAGCTTTCCCATTCTTCTTATCCTCTCCACTCCCTTCGTGTTTGTCTTCATTCAGCTTCTCTTGCCTTTAATGAGGATGTAAAATCGGGGGCCAAAGCTATGACATATATTCGACACATTCTTTGCAATCAAAGTTTGCATCAGTTTTGATGTAAAGAAGAACACAAATGTAGAGTGAAGGCAGCAAGCAAACTGTTTGTCATAAAAGGTACATTGGTGCTCAAAAATAGGAAAAAATTACCAGTATATGCCAGGAAGTATTGTGCCGAATTGCACTGAGATGAACAGCTAATGCTGTCAAATTTTGATGTGAACAAGCTTTGCTTTCAGACACTTCTATTATAGCCAGGCAACGGGCTCCTGCAGGGTGAAGGATTTCATCTCCGTCTCCAATGGACATGACAACTTTTTTTAAAATTTCTGTCTTTCAAAGAAATGTTCACCAATAATCTCTGAGATCGCATCTGAGCGATGGTCCTTCAACTTTCTTCTCTACCAAGAACTCGAGAGAGAGTATTAACTTCACACTGAAGAAACTAGGAGTCCTACAGAACTACAAATTTAAGACATATCCTGCCAATGCAACTCCAATTCTAATACAGCACATCTCTTGTGGCTCCCCAGGCCACTGGGGAGTACTGACTGGCCAGGACTCTCACTACAGCACTCCCTACTATTCTGTCTCTGAGCCTGACTTGGTGTCAGTCAGGCTGCTGAGCAGAGAGGAAAAAGAAACCAAGAAAGTCTGAGAGATGACATGCCGGTCACTGAAGGATATAAAGTTCCATAGACACAGGAATTTGTTACCAGGTAGCGAGGACATCTGGCTGTAGTGCTACTACGTCACAGAAAATATAAATAACTGAAAAGTGTTTACCTACCAGTATTTGCCATATTTGCCTATTACTAGGCTCAGCTCAGCACAGCTGCCCATATTTTTCATTTAAATTTGTCTGCCAAGGAATGCTTATGGTTATTAAAAGATCTACAATTTTTTTCATCCTACTTTAGTAAATTTTTTCACTTTTTGTGACATGCAGCATCCCTTTACTGCAATAATTGAAATGCTTTTGTAGAATAATGTTAAAGTAGGCCTGATTGGCGTTAATACATGCCAATATAACAATTTCCCCTTACACATTCAGCCTGTCAGCTGTCCCAAGCACACTTACAAACAGAAACACAAGAGATTAGCTACCCTATATATCCTGTGTGATAGATCTCCACTCCTGGGTTTGCAGGTCACCAAGAGAGATGTGCTGTTGAGCCGCTTCTCCTTATCTCGTGGTTACTTGGGTGGCGTACTACCAGCTAGAATGCACCAGGTAATATCAAAATAATAGGAAAATATGTGATTTTTCAGGCAACTAAGACCAGATGCATATAAAGATTTATAAAGCGATGTTGATTTCCGAAATTCTACCTACTAGGAACTAAGAAGTTTAGCCCAATGTCATTTTGAGTTCAANTTCTTTCAGTAAGGCCACTGACACCAAAATAGTGAAAAAGAAACTCCAAACCCCGAAACCCAAACCTATAAACCCTAAAGAAAAAGAGACGGGAGGGTGAAAGGTAATGACAAATGCCCTGAAAGACTGCTTATAAAGGAGCAGACCTCATCTTGGCAAACGGCTCTATGGAATAACATAAAGAGGCTTTAAAATAACAATTAGTATGCATAGGTATGCAGAGCTCCATTAAAATGGCAAAAAGAGTACTAGCTTATGTTACAATGATAAAAAAATAAAACTCCAGCACACTAGATAGCTCTGGTCTAACAGGGCACTTAAGTATATGGAGTAACCCTACTTAAAACAGATTATATGCATAGATTTAAACATGTACTCAAAACATCTCCTGGATGGGGACCTATAAACCTAGAACATTCTTCTGAGTTTTAAATTCATGCAATTTGTCAAATGGACAGTTGGGTTATGTTCATCCCTATTATGTTATGTAATCCTTTGTTAAAAGACATCTCAGTATTAAAAATTAGTCAAAATTATTTTTAAATATATGCTTCACTTATTCAATAGATGACTTAAGAAATAAGATGTGTCGATTTCACCTCTCATAATTAAGTCATGGGTTCTCCCTGAGGAAAATTATTTTTCTGTTCTGAGCTTTGCTTGTTTCAAGGAATGTGTTATGTGGTGTGGACTCCACCCTTTAAAACCTTAATTGCAGGATATGCTTGCAAAAGCAGCGATTCCTCTTCTGGCTGCAAAAACTTGATTTGACCCTTGAGTATCTCCTGAACATGTTCACATGCATTCAGCTTACCCTTCTTCCATTTGTAATACAGATAATTCCCCATTATTTTTCGAGAGGATTACAGAGTAAGCAGACAAATTTCAAGCAGTTCTTTTATGGTTCTTATTTGTCTTTAGCTACAAAATTCTCACAACTTTTCAGTACAGGAAATTATACCCTGGATTGTCTTTTAGGCTAATAATAAGAAGAATATAAGGCTTTTGCTTACTAAGTATACTTTAGTTGCACAGATTTTCAGGGGTTTTCCCTGTTGAAACCAAATTGTAGTCTAATTGCCCATGCAGCATTTCTTGGAGCCCAAAATTCGTATGAACTGTTCAAGAACACATTCCTTGGTGAAGAGTATAATATCTTGTAGCGGTGCATTTTTAACCACCACAAACCAGTTCAAAGTTCAAATCAATCAGATATGATGAAAGAAAGGAGTCGGCAACTCCTGGAGGTACCCTGGCACCATGCCCTTCACATTGGGAAGCAGATTTGACACAGGCAGTCAGAAACTTTTGAGAAGCACTCAGCCTCTAGGTCACAAAATTAATCTCGAGCAATGCCTGCCCCGTAGCCAGACTTTGAGCTAATGGCATGATGCTAGGAGCAGGAGTTGTCTCCTTATCGTTAAGTATAGGGTTTCGCTGGAGTGTTCAGCTACTTCCACAGAAAAAGTGAAATTATTCACAAATCAGATGTTTGGCTCAAAACCTATGAAGTATCATGGTTCTTTGTTCTACAGCAGACCAAAAAAAGATTTTGTGTGAAGGGCACTAGAAATAGTACATTAATTACAAGACCATCTAGTCTATTTGCAAAATTTCTTTTACTGTGGCTTTGTTTAGATAGTAACATAGTTAACCATTCTTCCATTATGTATCTAGGTATGAGAAAACTTTGCAATCTAGACTATGTTTTTCGGTTTATTAGGAAGTTCCCCCAAATTCTGCAGCCAACATTCTCAATTCTTCTGTGAAAACGTTTCTTGCCTTTTTGCTGCCCCTTTCCCTACTGTTTGCGTTTTTGCAGCTGTTAAATAAAAACGTTTTTCTCCCTGAAAACATATTTAAGGAATATTTTTCCAAATCAACACTTTTACCGTGTTTGATTTTTTTTAAATTGTGCATTCTTTTTCCATCGTGTCCCATAAACTTTTCCCCACTTTTTGCAAGATCTTAAATCTGTATTCTTGAAGCTATTTCACATTCTACTTTCTATTGACATGTTATTTATGTTGCTTGACACAGACATGAAGGCTGCAGGTGGCAAGAATAAAATCAGGGATCAATATATGAAGATGGAAGAAGGCTGCATGACAGCTGGTCATAGGTGGACCAGGGAAACTCATTTCATTCCCTGCACCAGGGCACAGACCAGACACTTTATGCTATGAGGGACTATATAGGCCTTTATATCAGTCAGAGTAGTAATGAAAGAGCTGCTGCTGTGAATTCATCCGTCTCCAAAACCATACATGATTGCAAATGCATGCTTAGAGCCATAGCAATACAACCAGGGTCCTCTAAAGGATCAAAGCCAAGCATTCCTGGATACCAGCCTCAGTGGGAGACACTCAAGTCCACAGAAAGAATTCCCATTTCCCTCACTGCTTGCTTTCTCTCTTGAGAGGTCTGTGCACTACAGTGCAAGGCACCCCGCACCCCATCAGTCACGAGACCGCATCAAAAGGTCAAGAAAAAGAGCTTTGCCTACCACATACTATATACTATAGAGCACCTGCCAGCAGGATGATGTTAGTTATTAGGCCCTTTGCAAAAGCACAATGGCATTTAAAACTAAGTTTCTCTGGATGGTGTTAGCAATTGTCGTGGTTTCTGGGGGATTCAAAATGTTAAAGCAAGAACTAACAGCTTCAAACCCCCACTTGGACACTGGGCAGGTACAATGTGCTACTTCTCCCCATACCCAGCCTGCTGGCCTGAAGTACTCTGGGCTTGCTGCAAACAACCGTCCTGCTCTGAGAAGGAAGGGTCTCTCCCCGACTAGGGGAGAGAAGTGAATCTTGAGGTCAGCTCAGCCCCCCTGAGATTCTTTACCAGGGGAGGGAAATCTTGCCAAGTTGTGCTTACTTGCGTGAGCAATACCAGCCCTACTGGGAAATGTAGCAAGGCGATATTATGCCACCATTGAGAGGAAGGGGGCGATCCGATTTTGTTTGAGTGTTAGTGCTGCGACCAGCCCGAAAACTAGGTGCCTACATTAACCTCGTCGAGCCAGCTGCCGGCTTATGGGAGAGGGCTGCAGACAGCATCCTGCAGCTGCCTGAAACTGCTCTGAGCAAGCGTGGTTTGTATGCGAGCGACCGTGTCTGGCTCCTCTGCACGCTGATCTCGCTTCCAGCAGCAGGTGCTGTCGGCTCTGCAGGGATGCTCCCGGTTAGGGAAAAGCGCCCGGGGCGGGGCGGGGGCCTCCCCGAGCCTCGTTCCCCGGAAGGTCCTAGGCTGGGGCGGTCGTGTTCCTCGGGGGAATGGAGCGGGTGTGTGTGTGTGAGTGAACAGATTGAGGGGGATGGATGGAAGGGAGGAAATTACGGAGAGAAGGGAAGAATGGGCAGGAGGAAAAGGATGAAGAGAGGGAAAAGGACGTAAGGAAAAAGGGGGAGATTGAGGCGATACGGAGAGAGGACAGAAGGCGGGAGAGAGGATGGAGAAGGCGGTGAAAGGGACCAGGTAGAGCGCGAAGGGGGACCAAGGGCGGTGGAAAGGGAGTGGGGACACGAACGGGTGGGGGCACGCGAAAAGGAGGCCGAAGGACCCCGCCGCGCCTTTAAATATTCGCNCGGCCGGCACCGCCACCCGCCCAGCCCGCCGTCCGCGTCCGGCCGTCCCGCTGCGTGCCCCCGCAGGGGCTGTAGGGCCGGGCGCGGCCTCGAGGGGCGAGGGCGGCGGGGCCCCCGGGGCCATGCGCTGAGCGCCCGGAGCAGCCAGCGAGCGAAGTTGGGGTGGAAGATGAACAACGCCGGTAAGTGCGCAGGCCGGGAAGGGTCTCTGCTTCTGGACGTCTTTTCCCCGGGGTCGGCAGACGCCGGGCGGGCTTCCTTCCTCCGGCACCCTCCTTCGCTCGTGCCGGCACATCCCATCGCCAGTATAGCACCCCCTGGCCGGGCACAGCTCCTCCGGGGCTCGCGTCCCCCTTCGTCCCGGCATCCCTCGTTCGGGGCCGGCACGTTCTGGGCCGTGCCGCTGGGGCTGGCCCCTCTCCCCCGGGCACCCTTCGTCCAGGGCCGGCCCTCCTTTTCCACGCGATCCAGCAGGTGCTCAATGGCTCCCCGAGGCTGTGAGTGCCCCGTTGCTTGCCCAGCCGGTCAGGGATCGAGGGCGGGCGAGGTTAGGTGTTCCGGGACAACCAGGCTGGCAGACCCGCAAGGCTGCGCTTGCTGAGGGACGCGGCTGTGCGCCCACTACTACCTCGGATACACACAGCCGTTCACGAAGTTCCTAGGGAATTTGCTGTGACTTTCTTTCCAAGAGTATATTTTTGCGGGAAAGTAATATTCTTTGCAGAATTTGCTCTCTAAGGCAAACCCAAACCCTTCCTCCTCCTTTCTGTTAACTTTTCTGATTTTTAATTGATGGAAACTGGGTAGGTGAAAGAGGCAGAATAAGGGAACAAGGCATTCAACTGTTAAAACATAAAAAGAAGCCACTGGAAAATGGGGCAAACTTTAAACTGTTCACCAAGACTTTCTGATTTTCAGGGGTGAGGCATGTGGGTGAAAAGCATATCAATACAGGAAACTATTATTGCTAACTGTGGTTATTTAGAAAAATTTAAAGCTGCTTCTAGCATTAAAGATGAAGAGCAACAGCTCTTTTTTGTTAGCCCTGAAATTTTACATTGTGTTTCCATGCTCCAGGTGAATATTGCTGGCCACCTCACTTGCAATGTATGGGTACATCCTGAAGCCCAGAGATTTTACCGCTAGATACCTTGCCCTACAGCTGTTCTGTGCTGGGAAACTGTAAATCATTGTTGGCCAAAGCATATAATATAGGATTAGAAAAGGTCTTTTTGGTCAAAACAGCACTCCACGGTCATATCAGTGTGTTATAACTCCTCTGAGTTTAAAGCAAAAAGATTCTCTTTCCTCTTGGAGTAAGGAGTGAGACACTTTCCTAAAATCTGGTGATATTTCCATTCTGTTTTCTGATCCTGGTCTGGACTGGATTCTGTCCCGCCAAGGAGACAAACTCATTTGAAAATGAAGCCAGCCAAAAATAACTTCAGCAATGATGCTCCTACCTCTCCTTCTTCATCTCTCCATTATTTAAAACAGACCAGCTCTAATCTACTCCGGTTGTCGGTGGAAGTGCAGGGTAAGGAATATCAGATGTATCCATTTGTAAGGACTTGAACTTTATTGGCAGTTTTTATTTTTGAGGAATGTAGGACCGAATGGGACTGCCTTCATTATCAAAAGTGGCACCCGTTGCTACTACTGCTTTTATTAATTCCTCCAGTTATATCCTAAACAAAGACCTTTCAGGTAGCTCTCCTGCTACTCCTGGTTTCCAGACTAGATTGAACACCATTTATTCTTGTGATTGTCCTTTTGCTTAAAAATAGTTCTTTTCCTCTTCTGGTGTTTACCTCCAAGTTGTATTTATAGAGTGCTCGTATCCCTTCTCAGCGTTTGTTTTGTATGTTTGCACAATGCAAGGAATGTCTCCCCCATCAGTGCAAAGCAGAACTTCCTACTCAGTCTGAAGGAGAGGGATATTTATTAACCGGTACAACCTGGGCACCAGCATTAGTTATCTTTGTATTATAGTAAGTAATGCATAGCACTAGTAAGTAGAGTCATATGTGCGGGCATCTATGGCAGCCTTGATCCCACAGAGGTTAAAATAATGACAGACAGAGAACAGGAAGGGAGATATGAATTATCCCCAGAGATGCAGAACTGATATGAAAAGATGAAGCAATTCGCCCAAGGCCACAGGAAATCTGTGGTAAGAGACAAGAGACCAGACCAGCCTCATATATAGGACCTTCCAGGCTCTAGTAATTTTTTGCCAGGTGCTGAAAAGATGCTGCCCATAGGAAAAATGTACAGACATTAGACTCCAGATTGTTCAGAGCTATAAGCAGACTGTATATTCTTTCAGCTGCTGCTGAAAGTGATACAGGAAAAGATGCTGTATGGACTTGTCAGAGAATTTTAACCATCTTCTTTGGCTCCTAGAAAGCAATATATGAAACAACAGGTTATCTGCCTCAGTGTTAAGTTGCTGTCGTGAAAACAGAGCCAAACTGGTAACATTGCAAACGCTTACAATTACGTTTAAAAGAAATGTATGGTAGTAGTTTAGAACCAAGATTCTTTGTCATGTACATGTGGTTTTTCATTGCTGAGCCTGCCGGGAAGACTTATATGTACAGTCTGCTAGAGACAGTGAAAACATGGGAGAATTTTTAGGATCAAGATGTTTTTGGTGTTGAAACATACCCCTTCCTGATTTTATTGCTTTTTGATTTTTTCCCCTTCTCCTACAGTGTTTCACTGTGGAATATTATGCTGTTGTATTATATTTACAGATGACTGCAATAAAGCTATATAGTAACAGAAATTTGTAAGGTATTGATCTGATATCCCAGAGTCATAATGCATTGATCTAATCATAGAGGATGTATTCCTGTAACTGTACATAGCAGCATTTTAGTTCTGCAGAGTGGGGTGTGCTTTGACAGCCCAGCTGTTAATATTGCAGTTATGACTTTTAAGATCATAAAATTCCCATGGGAATTGTTGGGACAGTTACTACTGACTATAAATCTGTCTTCACACTGTGGAGCCCTCTTGCTATGTACAGAGTACCTTTGATCACAAGAACACATACTGATAAGAGAGGATAGATGCTTCTCAAAAGTATCAGACTTACAAAGAATATCAAATACCATTTTCGTAAATATCTGAGGCATTTAGGGGCCTGCTGATTTTGACCAGGACCTCGTATTTCAAGTTCCTGAAGTCCAAATTCTCAAAAGCCATATAAGTATCTAATACCTGTTCAAGTCAAACTGGTACTTGAATCTGGACTGGAATCCCAATTAATAGGAAGACTTGCATTCCTACATAGTCTGAAAATCCTAGTCTGAATGCATTTTCCATTTCCAGTGACTCTTTCCACTTCTTATGTAATTTTTGTAATCTCAGACTTTTCTCCAGTAGTGTGAAATAAGTGATGCGCTTATGTGCTGTAAAACAAAGAGAACTATTTCTGCATCAAATATTACACAATTAATGATATGGAAGAAACAATAATAAATGGAAGAAGCAATAATAAGTGCTGGAAATACAAGCTGGAGATAGAAGCAAGGCAGCACTAACTGGAAATAAGGGCTTCATTTTTAAAATGAACAATTAATTACAAGATTAAAAGATGGCGATAATAAGGTATATAGTCCAGCTTTTGCTGACTTTAGACCAAAACCTTATAGAAAATCAGTTTTAACTTCCTTCTGATATAGCTATGTGAAATTATAAAGCTCCTGATCAGAGCCGAACAAGACTTTCTCATGTCCTTGTCCGGATATTCTCCCTCTACCTCATGTTTCTCAGATACTTTCCATCTGTGGATTTCAGTCCTCTCTTCCTGAGCAGGAGCACTGGCAAACAAGACTTGGTTTCTGCCAGGATTCTGGGTTTGGTGCGGTCCCATCCATCCTGCTGTTGCAATATGGTCCCTTTACCTGCCCTGTCACTTCCACCCAAAAGCTCTGCAAATCCCTGAACAATGCATTTCTGCCCTCTGTCCTCAGTGCCTTTCCCATTTTAATGCATGTCTGAGTTGAATTAATGCCAAAGGCATGAAGGAAGCTCAGGTCCACAAAAGTTCATTGGTCAGAAAAAACTAGTTTCAGCATCTTAAAAGAAGCCTGAACCGGATTGCAGTACCAGTCAAAGCTGGAACCAGTATCTGCACTGTGAAGCTATGGGCTTTCTTGAGCCACTAGCAAAGACCATGGCCCTGGGACATGTCTACATATATCCAGGCTAATGTGAAACCTCAGTGTTTAGTTAGCTCTTGGTGGTGGTGTTTCGTAGGTATGGTCTCTTATAAGCCTTAAATTAAATTCTAGGCTAAATTTGAAATCCTAAATTTGAAAATATTTGAAAGTGGGTGGTTGCAGTATTTCTGGTAATATCACGCTACAAAATGTATATAATTTCAAAGAAACACTTGAACAGTGAAGGCTGCGTGGGTTGCTTGCTATTCCGGGAGAGCTATACCAGGTGAGTTGCTAGACTACTGTTGACTGCTTAGAAACTTGGACGGTAGGAGACTAATGTAATGTAATTTCATATGGATCATGGCAGGCATAGAACTCTGCAGGGTTGCCTGAAGGAAGGTGGGTAAGGAGAGGAAGCGGTCCTTGTCAGTACAAGGAAGCACTGAACAATAAGGGGAGGAGCAGGCTAAAGGAATTTGTATTCCCCAAGAGTTTCCTTTTAAGCACAAGGTGGGTGTGTCTCCCTCCAGTATAAAATACATCCTAAAATAAACATGCACAATTATTTGGGAACATACACATTACTTACGGTGCAATGTTGCATTTAGAAGTTACAGCCAGAACCTTTCAAGTGGCTCAGACAGCAAAGGAAGCAGAAAATGAAGCAGAATGTTGTGATAAAAGACAAGAAGCTGTGGTTTCTTTTGTTTGGGTTATTTTTTAAACAAACACTTGCACTCCTCCCGCTGCTTCTTCCTCACACTGCCACCAAAGAAAAAGGAAAATTGTTTAAGGAGCCTCATGAAAGGCAAGATCAATGCAGTTAGGAAAAAAACTATGTAAAGAAACAGTAGTGACCAGTAGCTGGCACAAGTGGGTAGGAGAAGGACATGACAATGCCTATTACCAGACTGAACAGGATCCATTACCTTAAGTTCTCTTCTAACAGCAGTGTTACCGCAGGTAGCAGAAGGAAAAACTCAAGATTTTTTGATCCTTTTGCTGTAGAAAATTATCACTGGAGGGAAAGTGGGTAATTGTTTAAGCTGCATTTCTTTTAAGTGGATGTCTCCATGGTTACTTTACTTAAAGGAAATTAGTTCCTGTCATTAATTTATTTCAAATTTATTCATAAGACAAAGCTTGGAAGGTCCTGGCATTTTCTAAAGTCCAGTCTTTTCCTCATTAGTTACTGTTTCAGTACAGACACTCTCTGACAAGAACAAAGATGAGAATGGAGAAACTTCAAGTTTAGTCACATTCCAGGTACAGACTAGTATTTGTATCCTCCTCTTGGATATTCATTCCTGTGAAAGGCCAGGCACTGCAGAAAGTGGTGTAGTACCTCCAAAACGATGATTTTTTTCTTGCAATTAGTCCTAAAAATATCTTATTATGGTGGTAGAGGTGTAAAGACTCAGTTTTAGCTAATAACAAATTATTCCTTTTACTACCAGAAAGTTAATTTAGGATGTTCAGTGATTTCAGTAACTGATTTCAAAATGCAAAAGGTAGATCTCGCTGGGGCGCTACGCTTACAAGATACTAAACCCACTTCTATTGCCTCCCTGTTTTTAGCTGGCAAGAGTCTCCAGTACTCTGCAGCCTTCATCTGTTGTCTGCAAAAAAAGCAATGTCACTTCAGCAAAGGTGGAGTGTTTGGCACATTAAGTTTCTGACTTAATGGGGAGGGAAAAATGAGTTACCCATTCTGGGATTAGACAGACACCCAGCAGCCTAAAGCAGCAGTGGATACTGTAAAACACCACAGTAACTGCAGAATGGTGAATACAGTTGTCTCTCCCTCCTTTTTCATTGTCTCCCACATGCATCTGGATTGGATAAAACTCCAGATACAGAGTAATTCTTAAGTGGCATATGCGATAAGACACCTGCTTAGAACAGGCTTTTCATTCCTTGTAGGCTGAGATTACTGATTCAGTTTTTAACTTAGGTGAAATCTCTCTGGTGTCTCATAACTCTAGAAAGACTGTTTTCTGATTACATCAGAATGCCAAATTGTCGGCTTCTGTCTGAGTATCAGAAGAAATTTCAGGAAGGTTAAGAAGATCAGAAGAAACAGCCTTTTATGTCTCCCAGAGTATAACCAAACAAATAGGCCAGTATTATTTCAGTACAAATTACTCCAATTATACTAGGATAACAATAAAAAAAGTACCATGCCACCCAATATCGGGACAATTTTTCAAGTGGCTTGCATTCAGTATTCCTTTATTCTCAGTACAGTACACAGCTCAGTTGTAACTGTCTGCACTGTCTGCACCTGTACATATCTAAAGTCTGTATTTCAAAATACTTGAAATACAACAGCACAGTAGCTACACTTTCTGAAACTCATACCGTGATTTTGGATAGGATTTCACATAGGAACAATGTCCCAAGTTTTGTCTTTTGAGGTGCTGTTCTGTTATTTCTTGTGAGTAGTGCACGAAGATTATGCACAAATAATTGTTTCTGTCTCTGTCATGACGAAATAATTTGTCCTGTGTTTTTCTTTACAACGAAGAGTTCTCCTTTTTCCAGCACAATATGTAAATTAAAATTACAATTAGAGATTTCTGATTGCTTAACTATGTAATTATCTATTGATGGCTAGGAAACAGCAATAGGAGGAAACCACTTCTCCCTACTTCTTACCATCTGAAACCATTTGTTATGCTGGCTTCTTCACACTACATATTTTATCTCATAAATAATCTCACAAGGGAGGATATCTATTGCTGCCTATTTATGCAATCTTTCAGCATTTCATTTAGCTTTTGAAGAATATTAATTTCAGGGCCAAGACAGCTGGAAATGGCTGTGGCAGGCAAGCTACTGAGTAAAATGGTAATATAGACATGAGTTAATTCACATGGCTCCAATCTAGTTTATCGCCAGTCTGCCTGATTTCCCCTACATATGTGTCAGCACTACCACTAGAAATACAAGGCTGGCCTTAGGTTAAATACATAACAATACATGTATTTACATAAGTACATTTAAAATACATTTTTATGTCTAGAGAAGTTTGTACCTGCAAGGGATCCTGGCATTTACAGGAGGAATGGAGGATCTTTTCAATAAATAAGTTCATAAATAAATGAATAGAGGGCTGAAGAAACTGCACACTGAAAACATAACTTGAGTTTAACTCTTCATGTTTTGGGTTGAAGTATGATACACCCTTGGCTCTGCAGCTGTATATCTTTCTCCAAGTGTTGTAGGGCCGCATCTAGTTCAGTTCAGATTTGACCTTAAACTGTGCTCACTGGAATAGCTACAGTGTCACATGGAGGGACAGTCCATATGCTTTGCTCCTTCAGTTCTCTTTTCAGAACTCAGCCTTTTATTGGCTGGACTACTTCTGCATTATAAGTCACTGATAAAATGTATTGCAGGATATATTCTGCTGGCTTTATTAAGAAACCAGGATGACTAACATGACTTTTGTCTCTTCTCTCCAGAAATCTCAAAACCACCATTAGCACCGAAACCAAAGATTATTGGTCATCTTTCTCCAGCACCTGTCTGCAAATTTTCTCCTTCACTGCCAAGAGCTGATATTCTTCATCACCCAAACTCTGTGTCTAGGGGTCCCAAACCACCTATTGCTCCCAAGCCAAAATTCTCAGCTGACACTGAGGGCAAGTCCAGTGTTTCTAACAACAATAATTTAAATAAATGTGCAAATGGAGAGCTGCGTGAAGGAAACCAATGCAATCCTGATTGCCTAGGATCTGAGGCAGATAATGAATACATTGTAGTTCCTGAAGCTCAGCTGGCCAACAGAGACTATAATAATTTGGAACATGAGCATGATCAAAACCTGGTTTGGTCTGTGGAAAATGAAGCCTCAGAAACTCTAGAGAAGGGAGAGGACAACATTGCTAGTGATGAGAATACCGGTAATCAAGAAGTCATCAAAGATGCGCACCATAACTCTTCAGATACTGCTGAACCAAGGGAACCAGAGTCTGAGGAGTCATCGAGAGACTGTGACCAGTCCAAAGCACTTTGTGAGGAGTCCTTAGATGCCCCAGATGGAGATAGCAATGCTACCAAGAAGGTAGATGAAGATGAGGATGTTGTAGGTGATTGTAGTGAAACAAAAAACATGCAAGAAACTTCTTCCAACCTGGAACTGGTCAAGAACAGTAGTGATTGTGAGGCTGACAGTGATAACATTTTGAATAGAGATGAGAAACTAATGGGTGATACCTGTAGAGATATCAATGCAATGCCACTGCCTGCAGATGAATCAATCCCAGCTTGTAAGAAGGTAGGGCAAGAGGATGAGATTTTAGAAATGGCAGATAGGTGTCTAGCACATAATGATGACCACAGTATGCATGCAGAGCTTGATTTTAACATTGAAGGGGACTTAGAAAATGATGACTGTGCAAGCCCTGACATGCTGCCTGAGGAGGCCAGTAAAGAAACAGGTCCCAGCTTAGAACTGTTGGCAGATCAACCCAGTGCCAAAAATGGTTTAGCAGAGTTCATCCATCAAGCAGCAGCTGAAGAGGAGGAAGTAGACCCAAATGAGCACAATAATACAAACACAGGAAATGCCAGTGATGGCTGCCAGATCAATGAGAGGAGAAGTGAGAAGACATCAGAGGTAGCCTGTGAAGCAAGCAAAGACTCTGGGAAAGGAGAAGAAGAAACTGTGAATGCAGAGAATATGGATGATGGCTGTCAGATTGCACTTTGTGAGAATGAATGTCGTGAGGAAATACACGTGGAACATTCAGATGAGAATCTTCAAAAAGAAGGGGCCTCTCTGCATGAAGATGGTATGATTTCTGATAGTCTGCCTTGCAGTCTATCAGATGCAAGGATGGAGTCAGAGCTGGAAGATGTGGCTGTTGAAGAGCATAGTGAAAATACTGTGGAAGCCTCTAAGTCAGATGAGTTGCAACTCAAAGACAATGAGGTGGAAGCAAACAGTCTCAGCAAAAATGTCCCAAGTTCACTTCAAGAGGTCCCACTTGGGGAAGACTTAGAAATCTGTAAGCATGGCAAAATTAATGTAGAATGTGGGACCAAACATGTTTTGCATGAAAATCTAGCAGTCCCTAAAGTGGTCATTGTGACTGATGAATCAGAGGAAAGAGAAACTAGAAGTGATTCCCTAGATGATCCTTATGTGCTTCCTGAAGAAAATGAAATTGTCCGTGATGTGCAGACTGATTTGGGAGCTGATCACAGTAAAAGGGGTGAATTAGGCATGGATGGTGAAAACAACTTGCTGCCCATTGATCGTAAAAGTATTATCACTAGAACACGATCTCTCTCTGGGAGGACGCCAGGCTATGTCCCAGAAACTGTTCCAGAAGAAACTGGACCTGAAACTGATTTACCCTCTTCCCGAAATGGCTCTGGGACAGAAGACTTAAGCAATAATTCCTTTTCATTAGAAGGAAAACCAGTGGAAGCCAACAGGGCTCTACCACCCAAGTCAAGACACTTTATTTTATATCCTCGATCTTATTCTGTTGAAGGGAGAGAGATACCTGTCTCTGTTTACAGAGAAAGTGATGTCTGCATACTGGATGGTGTTAGAATAAAAAGGACAGAAGACAACTTGTCCTTGCCTTGTGTCAATGGTTCCTCAGGTAGTTTTTCTCAGCAAAATAATCTGTCATCGTGTGGCATATCTACTCCATCCTCAGTTGTTGATATACCACCTCCATTTGAACTTGCCTACATCACCAAAAAGCCAATCACTAAAAGTTCACCGTCACTTTTGATAGAGAATGACTCACCTGCTAAGTATTCCAAGAAAAAGAAATCTTCTTTTAAGAGGTTTCTTACTCTGAAGTTCAAGAAGAAAAGTGAAAATAAAGTTCATGTAGATGTTAATGTTTCTTCTTCAAGGTCCTCATCAGAGTCCAGCTATCATGGACCTCCCAGGCTGATGGAGCTGGAAGGGAGGAGCCTAAGTAGCTCACCTCAACTAAAATCACATGTGGGGAAGCTCCGTGCATCTGAGTCTCCCTCAGCTGTTCTTTTCTATAAGGATGGTAAAAGAAAAGGAACACCCAAGTCCTTCAGCAGGAGTGTGTCTAGGGTAGAGTCCTTTGAGGACAGGTCCAGACCACCTTTCATGCCACTGCCATTAACGAAACCTAGGTCTATTTCTTTTCCCAATGCTGACACATCTGACTATGAGAATATTCCTGCTATGAGCTCTGACTATGAAAACATACAAATTCCTCCTCGGAGATCCACCAGAGCGGGAACTTTTACAGAGTTTTTTGAAGATCCCAGCAGGGCGTTATCTGCTGCTAATGAGAATGATGGCTATGTGGATATGAGCAGCTTCACTGGCTTTGAGAACAAGCAGCAAACCTCAGACCAGGAAACAGAAAGGTACTGTAATACATTATTATGTAAGACCTGCTAACCTTGGTCAAACAACCAAGGCCTTCCCTGCTAGGTATCATAGGCAGATTGTCCATGTTGGCTGACTTATACCCCTCTCAGGAAATGCTTCCAATCTCAAGAAAGATTGGAAGAATATAAGATAAGCCTTTATCAGTGGAAAAAAAAAAAAAAAAGACATCAGATTAACTCTTTACTTTGTAAGTGAATACTGGATCTGGATCCTATTATTTGCAGGCAGAAACCAAAGAATTTTCAAAAATATTTGGTTTATCCAGTAGATCTAAGTTTTGTGGCTGGCAGAGAAAATGGAGAGAGCTTGCTTTGTTGTTTAGTAAGAAAGGTTTCTGACTTCTTGACCAAATGAAAAGAGAGCCTATTTGCTGGAAGGACTCCTGCTTATTTTTTTAAATTCCTGTCAATTTCTCAAAACAATAATATATACAAGTTTATGTTTCAGAGTACATCAGTTAAGTATAGACCAGAAAATTTCAAATTATGAACTAATCAGACTAGACAGTGAATTTTAGAAGCTGCTTTAAGGGCTAGCATGGCCCTTGGACAGAGTTGCTAACTTATAAATGAATTAAATAGTTCTGAAATCATATGCACTGCTACCATCAATAAAAATCTTTCATCCCATTCCATTAGGTTATTTGCAAACAAGAAAATGTCTTTTTGATAGGAACATAGGAGCAATGCACTCAACACCTTTGAATTTGAAGCTGTTGTCAAATTATAGCTTACAATCAGTGTAATTCAGAGATGTAAATAAGAAGAGTGTTTTCTGTTAAATTCATGTTTAACAGGTAACAAGAAAACAAGGTGCAAAGCAAATGAATGAAAAGGAACATCTTTAATGCAGTTGCATTTTGTTAGAGCTGTGTGAAAAAGATAAATCTCATAGAAGTAAGGTTTTCATGCCCATTTGCATCCATCATTCTCCAAAAGACTTAATATTTGTGTTTCTTTGTAACATTTACTTTTTCTGGTTGTCTCTCTTGTCACTGTGGATGGAACAAACCATGGGCATTTCACAAGGCCCTCTTAGGGTACTTTAGACTTAGGGAGTAAAAGAACTTTTCTTTAACACCTCTAAATGAGTCTTGCAAACCATTTCTAAGACACAAATGGTGTGGGGTAGTGAGTAAGACATGGGAAAAGAGATTGCATCAAGGCTTAAGCGGTGGATCCAAATGCACCTGAAGCTGAGGAATGTGGAACACAGGCCTGTGGTTTAGTTCTTTGGAGACAATGTCTGCCTGAGTATTGGGAGCTCCACTGATGCTGACACAGGGATATGGTGGAGCACAGTGCAGCTTCACAACATGCACCACCACATCCCCAGAGCAGCAAAAGCTACATTACTCACATGCTTTCAGTGGTTTTACCCGGCACACTGACATTTGCTTTTGAAAAAGCTGGCCACTTCTTTGTGTCCATGAAACACCACCCATTGTAGGTAGTTCTTGAAGAACCAAGTTTAAAATATTAGGACTACGTCAGTTGCTGTGACTTGAGCCCATTTATGAACTTCCTGGGGAAGCCTGTAGTTTCAAAGGGAGAGCCAATCCAAACTGGTTCAGGAAGTCTCAAGGTCAAGGCATGAACATAATTCTTCAGCTTGCTGCTTGTTGTGCATGCAGTTTTTGGCACTGGGGGTGAAATGAAGGCTAGGCTCCTGTGCAGCCCTTTATCAAGATAACCAGGGTGAAGGGGAAGAGCACCAGGCAGACATAATTACTGCTGAGATAGCTATTATTCACTGTATTTGTCAGCATATTTTGGACAAAGACATGCCTGAAAAGCTTTGATGAAATGTAAGTACACATCGCATGTACATACACATACAGTGACATAACAGACTTGAAGAAACAGTGTATGGTTTAATTGTAAAGCAAAGCAAATTGTACAAGCAGGTGCACCTATTTACACATGCATACATGATGTATGGACATGGATGTTTTATTTGCTGCTAAAGTAATTTGGCCTAAAATGCCCTGCCATGGATTTAAGATTTCTAGTAAGAATACATATCAAACATACCTCTACCACAATGGGATAAAAATTTCTTTGAACTGCAGCTTGCTCATGTTCAGAGGCTCCAGAGGCTTTTTTCAACTGTTTGAGAGTACAAGTGTGTTGGATTAAACCCTTGCAATACATGGTATTTGAGCCCATGAACTTCTTCTTTGTGCATTCACCTGTAGAGCACTTGTGTTTAGCATCTTATGGAATTGCTATATTTTTGATGAATAGCCAAGTACAACTCTTCTATCACACTTCAGAGAACAAAATGTGAGTGTTATAAAAGAAACCTGCCCTACTGTGTATGACTGGGGAACAGCAGGACAGGACAGGACTTCGCAGAAAGTCTCTGATGAGAAGATTCACTGTTTAATTTTATTGCTTAAAAGGACAGACATTTGAAGTGTGCTGATATGCAGGTAGCAGGAGAATCCTAACAGCAATACCAAGATTTTAATCATCTCTGAGAGAAATGCAGCTGTGGTATTGCATCAAATGGGCACAAAGAATGGCCACTAGAAACTCCTGAAGCCTTTCACTCCTTGGATAAAAAATGCAGTTGGAGCGATAGGTACACCTAAAGCACCTTATTGTTTTTTATACAGGTGCAGCCTGCCCTTCCTATGACAAGTAATTCGGGTGAACTCTGACCCAAAGAAAACCATAAGGCTATAGTTATTTCTGTCCCCACAAAGAGCAAATGAGAGGGAAGCATTCTAGAGATAACCANCTTTTTAAAAAAGCACACATAAAAATCTCTACATATTTTTGGGGTTTTTTTTAATGTCAGTGTGAAATGTGCTGTGCAGTCTCATAAAAATGCTGTCACAGGGGGAAGGAGGATCAGGGACTAAGCCTAGAGACAAGGGAAAGAGATGTTGTCACTTGTGATCTAGTGAACAAGGTGGAAAATAAAATCTCATGAGCTTTCACCAGTTTTTGAATTTTGCAGCATAAACCTGAAAGGAAGCTTTGTACATTCATTGCAGAATAAGGGATCTGGTACTATACTCGACTTTAGGCCGTGCACGTGTATTGAAAATCTTGACAACAGCCTCAGCCAGCTCTGACAGGAGTCATGTTTTTATTTCTGTTTACTTGAGTATTGTCTGAATTGCAGCAGGGAATTAGAACGTGGCAGCGGTTAATGCAGGGCTTCAAGCTGCTCATAGACAGGGAGCAGTCTGTAGGAGATAACCCGTTGCTGCTGAGAGCTGGGCACGAGGCATGCTTCACCTGGCATTGTCAGGCATTAGAGACAGAAAATATTAAGTGCTCTTGGATGATAGAGTTTTTCTAAGAAGTACCTCTGAGAAGTGTCTCTAGACAGTATCAGTAATGTCACATTAATACCAAAGAATGAAAGTTTTTAATACATTGCCCACATGCAGGTATCAATTTTCCATGGAGAGCAGCTCCATGACTGCTCTCTTGTTTCCTCATAGCTGTGGAGCTGTTTGTCTTGGTTCGTGCTGGGGATGCAGATGTGGGGGGCCAGTATAGGTCACGAGGAAGCCAGTGTGCTCCCCCAGCACGGCTTTGCATTGCACATCACCGTCCTGCATGTGTAGTACAGCCTCAGAGAACGTGCTGGATCTCACCCTGGCTTTGTTAGTGAGAAATCACAGTTTCGTATATTTCTCATATTTCCTCCTAGGAAATGGTCCAAAGACCTCAGCAGATGTTGGCTTTATTAGTAGATGGACTCCACTGTGATGGCTATTTTAATGATCAAATTACAGTGCAGAAAAGAAGGAATGTGTACATATTGCCCTCTTCATGTCCTGAGGGCTTTTATGCCTGGGTTGACTTCCCTATCTTCACTGTTTTCATTAAATGAACCAGAAATACATTTCGGTGGGGTTACACAAGAGGAGAGAGTCTGCTGTGTATTGCAGAATTGTCCTGGATGATGATTATGGAGCACAGAAGTGATATTGGTGTGATTTAAGCATTCCTCGCACCGTGCAGAAAGAAAGCACATGCTGCAGCCAGGGTGATGAAATGTTTGTAATGGTCAGGCCTTTTACTGTCAATAACATGACATGTTATTGCGTGCCTTGTTCTGTGCATGCCTTTCTCCTCTCCCACCCCCACCAGGAGTCTTACTGAGAAGATTTATTGAAGGAGAGATTGCATGTTAGGATGTTGTAGCCTTTCCAGAATCCACTGCTCCACGACACTGGCTATATCTCTTGATTAGATGTGTAAGAAAAGCAACAGAATGCTATTGCATTTTAAATGCAAATCCACTCTAGTAGTTTATGATTTGTTGTGCCACTCAGCAAACCTATTTCTAGTGCACAACACATTTTTAATTATCCTACAAGAATTCTTCTTTTACAGGACCCAAAGAGGGGTGAATATAAAAACTCCTTGTAAAAATTTGGTGTTCAGTGGCATACAACAATTAATTTTACTTTAATTGACCAATTAGAGTTAATGGATGGAAGAACATATTTAAGAGGCGCTATTTGTTTTGCCAAGAACCCTCTTAAAGAGCTTATAAAAGGATCCTTTCACTTGAGTAATTGGCTGGGTTAATTAGATGCTGTCCATCAAAGGCCTAGAGCAAACAAATTGAGACCTATCGTTAGTGAGCACCTTTTGGTGCTCCATCTGATTCATGCTACACCAGCTTTATCAGTATCACAGGGATATTCAAACTTCTTTTTCTCAAAAGAAATACAGGTGGGGACTGATGAACTGAGACAAGGGATAGTTGCATATGTCTGCTCCACAGTCTCCATCCACCTATTCTCAGCTGTCCCAAATTAAATACCTCTTCAGTCTGCTGGCAGTTTGTCCTTATGCCTCGAATGCATTCACTGAACTTGGTTATTAACCCAGTGCATCGCCCTGATGGGCCTTCCAGACAGGTGGACCTCATCAGGGATAGCTAGTTTGGTGTTTCTGATGAAAGTTTCTTATCCTCTTACATTTCAGGTATCAGTCTGCATTCTTAGTTCTGAGAGTTGCCTAGAAGAACTCAGAAAAGACTCTTCCTTAACACACGTGTCTACAGAACTAATGGACTGCATACAGTACAACACAACTTTGAAGTCAAATCTTGTGGTCCTTAAATAGAAAAGGGCAGTATGTGAGGTAAAACTGGGCACCTCAAAATCTTTCCTTCACACTTTCTACTTTCACATTGCTAGGCTTAAAAAATCCAGACACTGGTAGTGAGGTAAAACTACATCACAGTGGCTATATCCAGGGTAAAGAGCCACTCTGAGAGTGACATGTATTAAGTTGTCTGGACAAGTAATTTATCTTGCCATTTGATTGCAGTTTTAAGAAAAAGCATTGCTTCGGTGGCTACAAGAGAGATAAAATACGTGTGCCTAATTAAAAAGTCCAAGAAAAACGGTTCTAAATTGCACTGCCAAAAAAAAAAAAAAAAAAAATCAGGAGTATATCCCTAATCTCCAGTCTATTATATGTGCCATGTTAACAGTTTCATTTTGTGAAAGGTATCGTATTTTTCTAAGAGGATCCAGGACTCATAGTCAGAAGAACATTAGATAGTGTGTCATAGTTGGAAAGGTGACTATATAAGTGGAATCTGGATGATAAATGATACTATGCCAGATGCTCATGTGGGGTACATTTATACCCCTGAGGATGTGAACAGCAATTTGTGATTTGAGTGCATTGATGATTTATGCTAGAACCTGAAATAGATTGAGCTGAAACATTTTCCAAAAGGGAAATGTTCACAAAATAATTGTATGTGAACCATACGTCTGTTTTGACAGAGTTTAAAGGAACTCCTGTATACTGTAGCCTAAGATATAGAAAAGTTAGTCTCTACTTCTCGCAGGTCTGATTTTCCAGATCACTTTGAGTGATTACTTTGAATTGGTCAGCAGTGGTAATTAAATTCTGAGTTTCTCACAACCCAGTGCCTAAAACAGCAGCCACAGGGAGAAGGAAATACCTACAGGTTTTGGTCGCAAAACCCCAAAATGGACACAGTCCTGTTTCATTTCTAGAACATCTGAAATAATTTCTTTTCAGTTGTCTGAGGTTCAGAAATAAATTTGTACATCTCAGATGTTTCAGCAAAGAAAAACGGTGGTCTCCTGGTCAAGTTCTGTACGAACTGAGCTAACACTCCAGAGTTTGCAGTAGTGGTTTTCCATTCTACATTCTGCCCTCTTGGGGACTCCTCTACTGCTTGATTTGACAGACTAATGCTACTTCATTGAAGGGATCTCTTAAAGCCATACATTACAAGTGTCATTTCCATTTTGGAAATGGCAATTACAAACCAAGGGTGTCCTACCGTTCCTAATACCGGTTTTGAAATTCCATCTTCTGCCCTTATTCTGCTATGTGGGTAACTAACTGTTATTCTACTTATGCACTAATGAAATTGAATTCAGTAATACTATAACAATGCTTAGAGATAACTCTTGTATTAGGACTCATTCTTGTGCAAGGTGTTTGTCACTTCTACTCTTATACTTCTTCTACTTATATTATAGTACTATAAGGTACTATTTGTAAGAAATTAGTATTTTGTCTATCATAGCAGATTCAGACTTCCTAAAGTATTGGTGTTGTGTTACTGCTACTTTTCCTAATTTTAGAAAAAAAAAAAAAAGCCTTTTTGAAAAGAAAAAAAAAAAACCAAAAAGTGTCATTACTTGCATTGGAAGTATAATTTTCTCTGTAGTCTAAAAGGCTCTAGGAATGCTAATTTTAAGTCTTTTCCCAATACAACTCTAAACTGCTTTTAAAAAAGGCAATGTTCTCTACCACAGAAACCAATGCCTCTGTCTTCTATCAGTTCTGATGTCTTTTGGAATCAGGCCAAGAATTCAGATTTCCATTAATAAACATATCACTAGAAAGTCTGTCTGCAGCAAATGATGATTGATTAAAGGTCAGTTTTGTGTTTGTGTTTCACTGACACAATTTCCAAGCTCGTATCCTCCTTTGAGTTTTCACTACTATTATCACTTACAATTATGTTAAACTGCTAAATTCTGAAAGGATTGTAATGAGTTGCATCCATTTGCTGCTATGATGATGGCATTTGCCTAACTGACACCTAATCACATCTCATCCAGGCTAGATTCCAGAGTCAACAGTGTAATCCTGGCTGTACTCTGAGTTTCAGGGCTATATGTGGAAAAATACAGAGCAACTGCTATAGTGTACGAACCTAGACACACTAAGGAAGAGGACTTGTAAAGATATTCTAGTTCTGTGTAGACCACTGTAGTCAATAAGCTCCTTGTGCAGCTATGAAACACATCTGGACCAGATTCTTATATAAAATTTTAAAACTGTTTATTATGCTTGTAAGATAGCAGAACCATCCATCAACATGTAACATCTGCAGGGGAACCCTGTGCATGACAAACATGGCTTGGTTCTGCTTGGCTCCATTTGCAAAACTCCCACACAGTGATTGACATGGACCTTTTTCTGAAGTGTCTATCTGCAATATTTTTATGAATTCTAATTCTTTGGGCAAGTAGTACTGCTTAAATCTTTCATTGTTGATCTTCTCCAGTGTGTGCCTTTGTGTAGAAATCACCAACCTGAAAGCCACTGACAGCCTATAACTCAAGAACCCTCATTGCTAGCAGAAAACAGCAATACTAGCAAGTATGACTGTTAAATAGTTCCAGGTAGATTTCTGTATCTCAGCTTGGCCATAGGAATGAAAACATTACTCTGTGCCTTAAGCATGGGCATAATCCTGGGGTACCCATCCCTTTGTCTTAAGGACAGAGTGAAATCCCTTTTAGTTTGCAGTAAACAGGAAGAAGAGGAGTAAAACTGTGCCTCAAGGGAGATGAACAAAGTGGTTCTGGTTTAGACCCTGGTAGGGATCCACAGTGTCCAAAGCTCTCGGTCTAACCTGTGCTCTAAATGTGACATTGCTGTGGGATTACCCACCTTACACAACTGACTGCCAAAGCACAAAGTTAAGAAACATGCAAAAGGTCAAAACCAATAATTTGTAGTAGAGCAGTGGTTTCAGCTTTGCTTCCCAGACAGTGGTCTCCCCAGAGAGGTGTACTTCTCGTATTCTGAGATGACCATCAGGTGAAAGTCACTTCTTACTTACACTTTTTCCTTCTCTTTATTAATGAAGTACTAGGTTGTTGGCTTATTCTGTCACTGATTTATAGAGGGGAATAAGTATTACAGGGGGCTCAGAGTGAAATCAGAGGGTCTTATGCTGCTCAAAGATTGCAAATATAAAGTGACTCCGCTGATGTCAGGGTGAATCCTCCCCAGTTTTACATCATTGTATCCAAAGTCAGACTGTCACTGAGATAACTCATTTTGTAGAGGAGAATAGGGAAAAAGTGTTGGGAGGTTTCACAGTCAGAGGCCATTTGTGCTGTGACTAGGGGTTACTCAGCAAATAATTTGAAATCTATCTTGATGATTAGTGGATGTGTTCCTTGTTAGCTTCTGTCCCTTGACAAAACTGCAGAATAGAGTTTCAGCATACTGCAGATGTATGGTGTGCATGGTCTGGGAAGGGAGAAGAGTTTCACAGCACAGTACTTCTGTCTCTGCCAAGCACTCAGGTCTTCATTATGCCCATCTCCTTTGCATTGCAAGGATTCAACATAGCAAAAGGTTACCACAGATGGGGGATGATAGGGTGATGGAGATCAACCGGGCTGTGATTTAGCAAGGGAAAGAAGGAAAAGAGAAGCATAAAAAGAATCTTAATGGACACCTCTGCTGGGACTGTTGGATATAAAAGCTCTGGGGTGCCTGTGAAGCTAATGATTATTGAAAGTAAAAGCTGTGTGGTGATTGACATGTGACGTAAATAATATGTTCACAGGAGTCTCTAAAGGGTAGAGCTGCCTTTAATAATATATTATGTATTATCGGCTGCCCCATTGTACCTTCTGGCACAGTGGGGCGCTGGGTGTGGTGCTGCTGAGCGTCAGCCCTTGCTAGTTCATTGCCAGGTCATCTCTGGGGAGGAACTGTTCCCTGTTTACAGGAAATGCAGGACAAGGGCTGGAGGGCTGGGCTGAGCACAAGCTGAGGCCACCACAGCTCATTGCCTCTCCCTCATGCCTGGGAGAGCAGGAAAGGGGTATGCCACTTGTCCGAGGCCCAAGGACACTGTGTTTTGTTTCCAGGCATGTCCAGCTTTTACTGCTGCTTTGTTTCACCTCGTGTTTTAAAGCCACAGGACTGGGGAGAGTAATGGTGCTCACACACAGTGGTGCACCCTAAGGTACGTCACTGAGCCTGAGGTATGGATTGGCTACACAGGTGCCTCAAAGCCATCCATCCTAGCATGTCTGGGACTTGGCTAGTGAAATCTCAAACCTCACTCTCAAGCTTTCTCTTATCCCTTCTCTACTGATAGCGCCCCTGGCTGGGCCAGAGGACATTCCCTAAGATGGAGCCCAGACACCTTTGTGCTCCTCACTTCTTGCATTCCCTTCCAAAACTAGACCTGCACCAGCACTGTTCTGTGAGCTTCTCCAGGAGCAGCGGTTGAAGTTGGGAGAGTTTTTTCCCTAAGGTTATCTGGAAAACAGCAAAAGCCTTATGCACCTGACCAAAAATCATCTTCCCCTCTCCTGTATTCTGTACCACAACAATGCAAGAAAGAGCAGAATTCAGACTGAAATGGTTGTGGAATTAGAAGGAGCACCTTTCTGGCCTTGGCAGTCAAACAGCTTATGCCTCAGAGTGTGAAATGTGATTATCCCTGTGTTACCTTTCCTTGACAGGTTGTGTGTTATTAGCAGGCATCATGTCTTTCTTGACCTTTTCAGGCTTCAGATACAATATTTGCCTTGATGACCTGCCATAGGGAACTGACTTGCTAAACATATGCTGCACTAATAGACATTTCCTTTTATTGGCTTTAAATGCATTTGGACTTTATTTGCCTTTAGTAATGAGCCTTCCTTTTGCAGAATGAATTAAAACAATCGTTTACAAATGGATACAGGGAAATAAATAACCAGTTTCAATAAAACAGAGTACTTCAGCACCCCATTGCATCTCCCAAATTATTATCACTGCATTGAGTTCATATGATTTTAATTTTTTGCAGTAAGAATGTCACTCTCTGAGAGTTTGAATTAGTAACTACTGGGCTCGGAACTTGAGATAGGGATAGGGATACTGTGTGCAGAAAAAAGCTGAGGAATGGGTTAGAATTTGTGAGGTCATTTGAAGGATAGATGTGAAATTAAAAGAAGGGTATGTATCTCTTTTAGAATTGCACATTCAAGCAAGAGGAAATACAGTATTTGTCAATTTATGAATCACGTTCTGTGAGCTCTCACACCTGTTGTATGTCTCAATAATGCTCTCTCATGCACACACCATCTGTGCTCAAACTTCCCAGCCTGTATTCTGCAGGGTTCACAGGTAGCAGAGACTTGTGTCTGGACTTAATTTAAAAAGTTCTAGTACAATGATTAGTTCAGCTTCCCTCTCCATGACGGCTTCACCTTCCCCTCAGTCACTGAGGTCACTTGAGGTCAAATGTAAGCATACTATAGGGGCAGGATAACCAGAGAGTCTGTAGACTACAGAACACTTTTTCAGATGTAGCAATACATGTGCAGAGGCAAAAGTACACAAATAACTAGTACAGTGCATCCATACAGCTTCTCTCTACTCTGTACCTATCAGTAGCTCTACTGATTAAAAATACTTTTGCTGCACCACATCCTCCTGCATTATTCAGTCAATTAAATGTCAGACTGTCCCAGAAGGCCCATTGCTCCCTTTGTTGTGATGACTTACTCTTGGAATGATGACAGACAGTTGCTGAAGGAGCAGCAGATAATGTGCCAGCAATCTGTTCTCATCCAGCCAAATCATTGCTACAAGGAAGAGAATTAATTGGGGATTACTGTGTCTATGGAGATACTGCAAACTCTCGGACTATCTCTTCCCTTGTTCTTCTCACCCACATTTTTATCTGCATCTTCCATTGCATTACAGTTTATTGCTTCCAGTAAGCTCAGTTAGCAGTGGTTTTAATGAATTAAAGAAAAGTATCACTTAGTCATTCATGGGCACAATTCAAGCCTTCAGAAGCTAGGAGTGCTAGGAGATCACAGAAGCATAGACATAAAAGATGGATGGTGACATGTGAGTTCATTGGATTAAGTGCGTGCAGGGTATCAGGAAAGGTGCACTGCTCAGAAGCTCCTGTGACAATACAGAGCAGTCCCAGAAGTAAAGACCCGAGTGCTATTGGTGCGGTATGAGAAGAGGAGAATGGAGATGGTGGCACAGATAAACCCGTGCCTATCCCGTGTCCAAATGAGATCCAAAACATTTTGAGACTTCTCTTTAAACTTGCGTTGGTGCCACTGGGATGCAGGTCTACTGCAAACAAAGCCCATGTAATAGTTTAGCAATATTGCAAGTTCTGCTACTGTATGACCTTTAATAATGCCATTCATAATGATTACAAGACTAATATTCTGATTCTTCCCAAATTATAATGTGTTCTTATATTTTATTATTTAACATAATGCAGTCATTTATCAGAGAGAGAGAGAAAAGGAAGGAATACCTTAATTTCATGTCTTCTGGGACAAACAATTACAAACTGCAGAAGGACTGTGTGAGTAAGAACTGAGACTGGCTAAATTTTTAATAAGTCTCCTGAGCTGTTCCTATATTTGCCTTGTTCTTGTGCTGAGGTCCCTTTGCTGCTGAAGCTGGATAGGTTTTCGAAAGTGTGGTGATGCCACCCACACTGAAAAACTGCAGATAGTACTAATAAGCCAGAGTAAACAATGGTAAGGAACAGAATTACTGCTTGGCCCTTTGCTCAGCCATGACAAATGCACTGGGCAGCCTGTGAGAGCTCCTGGACTCTGTGTGTGAGGGAGAAGTTGGAGGCATAACAGAAAGGCTGACAGCCACACTTGCGTGGAAGACACATAGCCCTGTTTGCAGCTTAGAGGTAAATGCAGGTATGTAGGGAGTTTTCGATTCTGAAAGGAAATAAGAATCTGTTCAGTGACCTTGGGAGTCTGATCATTGTCCTCTCACTTACATTAGCCCATTTTTGCCCAGCCTTCTGTTACTCTAGTGTTGGCTTTGACCCCTTGGGTTTGTTCACATCTGGGATCTCCAAGTGGAAGATTAAAGAAAAATAAAGAGATGGAGCAGAGATGTGAAAGGAAGTTAATGTTTCAGAGGAAATGAGAAGTACAAAAATAATATAAACTGAGTAATCCAGGCCCACATTACAGACTGACCTGGCTGGACAACATGTCTACTGGAAAACATGGAGATGTCAGATTTTGTTTCTCAAGACAAAAGACTCGCCCTCTTGGCTGAACACTGGAACCTTGCCCTGGAAATGTAAAAAGTTTGGGGCCGCTGTGGTGTCTAAGCTGTATATAGACCCCCAGAATGACACTGTGGTCAAAAAACCAAATCTGATCCTTGAATGTGAGAACTCAGTAAAGTCAGGTAGGAATAGATGGGTGTTACAGCTGATCTATACGGCTTGGTATACATCTTTTGCCAGTGCCGGAATAGTGAGTTATATGTTGCAGTGCCAAGAGCAGTATCAAAACTGGATGGCGGCAAAAGCTGATGCTACAATGGTTGGTAAATTGAATAATGCTAATCGATAATTGGATGAGGTTCAGAGATTTTAGAATTATTAAATCATAAGTGGCATGACATAGTAAGACACCAAAAGCTTCACCTATTTCATATAAAAGTCAAAATTAAGGGACAACTTGAATACCGCTTGTGACTACACAGTAACAAAATCTGGAAGACTCGCCACCAGTTCAGCAAAGGTTTAACAAGATCCAGCAACTGAAATTTGGAGCTAGGCATATATAGATCAACTTCAGTCATGCTTTGTGGAGGTTTTGAGATCACTGGTAATTTTAATTGAAAATAAATTTTTTTTTTAAATAAAATGCTGTGAATTCACAGGCCTGTATTGCACTGGCCTGTGTTTCACACCAGGTCTGGTACTCTTACTGCACAGCTTTCTCTGAGTTTCTGGAGCTGCATTCATATTCCCTTGAAACAACCCAAGGATTCTGGAACCTGAGTACCTTGTAGTTTAATTGATGACATTGGTATTACCATGATACTTTTCTCGTCCTTTTGATGTTTTCCCAGAATTGCTTTGAGAATTCTCTACAAATCTATTTCCCACAAGGAACAAAGAAGTTCTGGTTCCAAATAAGTGTGAAGTTTTACTCCAGATTGGGCCAAAACACTGATCTCTTGGGGAAGCTTGAACAAGTTTAGTTAACTTCCCATTGCTCATTTCAGAATCTTCTGCTTTCCAAGCCCTGTAGTTCTGCAGAGATTCTATATGTCTGAGCAACAGTGAGCCTGGGAATAACACCATTGAGCTAGTCTGTTCTGTTTTTCTGCAGTGCCTACACCGAGCCCTACAAAGTGTGCCCAGTCTCTGTGACACCAATGGAAGTTGTCACATCAGATGAGGAACAAAGGAGTTCAGAAGATGATGAGAGCAGCCTTGGTGACGCCAGTCTCACCAACAAGGTAAAAGAAACCTAAAAATGGTTAATGCATGAAACCCGGTGGGGGAAAAGCAATTTACAGAAGAACCTGGATTCTCAGTTCTCTCTGCTTTTTGTCTGGGGCTCATTTAGAAATGGCAGAGCCATCAGTCCTTTACTCCCCCACTGCACTAGGAATAATTTACCTCTACAGCACATGGCAAAGGCAAAGAATGTAGTCTGAAGATGGACAGTGGAGGCAACATAAACAGCAAGAAAGGCCTGACTTGAATGTCAGGAAAAATGTCTCACTCCAAAGCATTTAGTTGCAATCTTGAGAATTTAAAATTACATTGAGTCAAAAAAGACAAATGGAGAAGACCTGCACTGCGCACAAACAGGGGACTGTGAGCAGAGTCTCAAAGGTCTCAAAACAAGCAGGGCAGCTACTCAAAAGCAGCAGTACATAAGAATGTTTTTGCTGCTCCTTACACATTTCCACTGGATGGGCTTGGTTTCTAGGAATCATTCTGTTTTGCAAACCTTTAACGTATTAAAATGTGCACTTGTGTGCACACAAACAAAACTGAAATGCGCTGTAGTCGGGAATTACAGATTTGTATGCCTTGAGGAAGCACTTAATTCAGATACCTTTCAAGGGTCAGATCTTGATTTATATAATTACGCAGGTCCTCCAGGACAGCTGCAATCTAGCTCTTCAAGGATGGGATCTGGAGGACAGATGTGGACTGCTTTTCCTTCTCTCTCACTGATTCAACAGAGCTAACCTGAAAAAGTGAATTGTTCTAGTAATGCCTCAATTTACTTACCATTGGCACTACTGTGAACTGCCACATAGTGCGTAACTATTACAAAAGGGGCATTATGAAGTCTCTCAGATACTGATGCTTATAAAACTGCTATGAGCCTCTGATTCTGACAGTAGCACTCTTGTCTGAGTACCATCAAGCTACAATACACCTACGCTGTTCTGAAGTACAACGCGCACATGGTAAAATGGTGAGGAGATGCAGTTTGGCAGGTTGGTGGCACACATAGCGATGGAGCTTCTGCTTCCATGTTTTCCTGAGTTGTCCTGCTTTGAAATGGAGAGGGTACTCCGAAAGAGTACTCCAGAGAAGTGATTTCCACAATACTAATTGGAATTAGCTTCTGGTTTAGAAAATTGTTCTGTGATCTACTTGTGCTGCTCTTAGGCCAAACAACTGTCCCATGGAGGCAGCTTTGCCCCCAGCCCCACGGTTTTAAAGTTGGATCAGTTTTTTTAAGGATCAGGATTTTTTAAGGAGACGAGTCTGGTTCTGATCAAGGTTATGCAAAGAGCTGGGTCAGCGCAGCTGAAACCTGGCACTATGCTCAGAGGGGAGTGACTGGCACTGTCACCAAAGTGCCATCAATCTTTATGATTAATATATCATAGCCAAAATTCAGGGACCGCAGTGTCACATGTGCTCAGACCTCAGTGCTCTGTCTAGAGCAAGTCTGAGAGTGTCTCTGCATTGTCTGTCTTATGTTATTTATTTGTTGTTTGTTCAAACAGGAAACGAACTCTGAGGTACACAACAGTGTCTGTAGACAGATTTCTGGAACAGGGGATCGAGTGGGTGCAGGTTCAGAGTGCAAAGTTCAAGTGATTATTGTAAGATTGCAAAGTTGCCAGCATTTTAGAAATCTTTACTCCTTGCAGCCAGCCATGTACCTAGTCCTGTGGTGTAGGTCTCTCCCAGTTCCCTCTTCAGAAGCTGCCCTCTGGGCCTCACTCCAAGCCTTTGCTTAGCAGACAGAGGCCATGGCAGCCATGTAGGGACCCTTGCCTTTCTGCTTCATTGAGTCTTCTTACCAGCATACTTGGTCTGGCAAGCAATGTCACAGACTTGATACTGCACTCATTTCCCCTGAGTCCACTTTAGGTCACTGGGGGCTGCATTTCCTTGCAACTACTAGACCACTGTTTTAGCTCCCTACTTCATCACTGCTGCAAAAGTCAAACTTTTCCCAGTACATTCCTTTCAGTACATATTTCTGTGCTTTGGCCATCTCTTACCACAAGGATGAGTCATGAATTAGGAGCAAAATACTATTAGCCACTTGCACTTCAGAGCCATACAGTTTGCTTCCTTCACAGTTATCTGTGTCTTCCAAGATGCCTACCAGTTAAATAGATGCCTCTGAGATTTCAAACAATGTTGTCTGGTGAAGTGCTGAACTAATTCTGGAGATATTTATGGCCATTTAGTTTAAACATTTTTTTAGTACGCAGTAAAGCCCTTTGCCCCGTTTGCTTCCACCAGTCTCACTGACAGCAGTCAGAACAGTTTGGAATATGAATATTTTGATAAAGAACTCCCCTTTCCAAGTAGTATATCCTCAACAGCTGTGAAGCTGGCCTGTTTAAAGTTAAGCACTTTCTGCTTCTTTGACAGATTTTGGACCTGTAAAAATCCACAGAAAATTTCACTCCTCCTTCAATAACAAGACATTTTTCAAACTTGCCATCTGTATTAGCAGCTATTATATTGTACTGTATTACTAGTATTTGCACTGGGGAAAATGGCCTGCTATAGAAAGTCCAGGATACCAGACACTGAATAACAAAGAATTAAAGTATGGTCACTATTTTGACTATAGAAATATGTCAGTTTAAAGTGCTCTCTAACACTCCTTTACTTTGTAGAATGAGAAATCTCTTAATTGCTTCTGACTTCTTCTGTTGACAGAAAGATGGCCAGTCCAGAGCTTACATCATTGCCCAGGAGCTAATGTCTTCAGAAAAAGTGTGAGTTGGTTTTTATAATCTACCTGTTACTCTTCTAAAATTGAAGCTATGCAGTCCACCCTTCAGTATTCATTTGATGGCAGTTAATAAAAGTTTGTCTCTCTCCCCAGATATGTGGAAATGCTCCAGCTGTTACGTATGGTAAGTAAATAATTTTAATCACTGAAACCTAGATACTCTTTTATTTAGCTGCAATTTAAAAGACATAAAAGCACTGAATAGATTTAAGTGAATTTGAGGAAGAATGACTTACTGTGAACCATTTAAATCTACTATTTGTCATCTAGAGGGAAAAGTATTGGCCAACAACTGGGGCTTGTGGAGGCTGAGACTGGTGTAAGATATATAATAAGCCTAGTGCAGAGAAGGAGATGGTGATAAACATGACCACTCAACACTCTCCCTTCAGAGTGAGACAGATGGGAATAGAGCTATGAAGCATGGGGATTTGGTTTCAATGAACTTGCTTGCGTTTCAGCTTCTTGTTTTCTAATAATGCAGTATTGGTAATAGCCAATGTGCTCTGGGTATCCACACTGTATCACAGTGTTTTGGTTTAAGACAATTTAAGAGGCAGATACTCTAAAAAGAGTTTCCCTAGCTATGAAAGTAATTAAGGAAAAGAGAAAGAGAAAAAAAGGAGAAGTTAATATGTCAAATGAAAGTAAGAAACGGGCCTAAAGTAAACCCTTGAATGAATGCACTGGTGAGCAAAGTTAAGTCGCTTATAGGTTGTGGAATGTCAGAATAACTGTAACCATCCACTGTGACGTTCCCTGCCCCAATTCCCTGGGTTAGAAAGTTTAATAAAATCTCATCAATTTTAGAATTGGAAGGAGCCATCAGACAGATGAGCGATCACCAACCGTACGAAGTTTAAGAAGGGCAAAATCACAAATTGGATTATTTCCTTATACAGTGGAAAAGTTCTTATGTGTCTTGACCCATACACTCCTTTAGGGGTTACAGGAGGCATTTCTTCAGCAGAGCCAACAAGCAAATTGCTCAGATAGGATTTAATTGTTTGTATGAGTTGGCTTTCTAACTAGTTAGGATGTAGGAATGGAACCTGTGTCAGAGAATGAGATAGAAGAGAGAAACAGGCAATCTGTTTTCATACTTGTCTGCTAGTTCAGGCACTCTTTGGTTTAGAAGAAGTCAAAAATCTTTATGGGAACAGGCTTAGAGGGTATGTTTCTGTGTTTCATTGATTGCCCTGGCATACCCCGTCTCTACTGGTATAGGCTGTCATCTGTATGATACCTACCTACTGCAGTGACATTCAGAAATAGTGTGCAGGTTTCTCCACTGCAAACACGTTCAATCTAGAAACCACTGTCACTTTTTCTATCCCAACTGATGTTGGATCTTTATATTGGCCTGTTGCCCGGTGTATTGCTCAGAATATCTAGAGAAACTATTACCAATTTTACGACATGCGCGTCCCTTAGAATGTAGGGGTAATGTTGGTTACTGCCTAACCAAAGCAATATTTTCAATACTGCCATAACACTAAAAGTTACAATAATCTCATTGCTCCTTTTTCCATATTTGCATAGTGTTAAGAATAGTCACATCAGCAAAAAACCATGCTTTGCTGTGCACTTGCTATTGACACAAGTTCCACTGTCAGATTTCAGAAGCAACCGAGAGTGCCCAAAATCACCAAATTTCTCTCAAGGTACAACACACCATTCAGGGACAGTTAGGACCAAAGGCTTCCTTGACAACAATCCTCTACCCAGGCATACATTTCTGTTTCCCATCACCAACTTTCTCAAGAAAACAGCTTCTAAATGCTTATCATCAAGTCTCAAGTTTCATCATCTGATGTAAACCCACATATTGGTAAGAAAGGTGAAGATCTAAACCACACCCTAGCTGCTTTCAGAAAGGAAAAAAAAGGCTTTTCTTAAGCCTGCAGCAAGAGCAATTTCCCATCTCATTTCCAGGCTTGGCTAGTGCTGCTGTTCATTCAGCGTAACAGAATCTGTTTAGCCTTTCAGTGGAGACTTTAATAAACTGATTGATTGCCAAAATGATGACATTTCCATACACCCACTCTGCTGTCGAACTGAAAAACTGGAAACATTGTGTTAGCTCACAAACTTGGTATCCGTTGGTATGGTAGTAGTGATAATAATCTGAAAGGTTAGCTGTTACTTGCCCTACTCAGAGGTAGTGCAGTTCTCTGGAGCAGTGAGTTAAGAACTCATTCTGGTCTGAGCAGGTGGATCTGGTAGGGCCTTTTAGTCCAAGTTCACGACCTCTTGGTACTCACAGTTTTTCCAAAGTCGATTAGTCTTTGAATTTCCTTCAGGATAATTTCATCTCAAGCTTCTAATTTAAGATTAAACCTCACTGATTAAATTCTACTTTCAGAATTCTTCTGCGTGGCACATTCCCAAGAACAAAAATAACTGCCTAATTTAGGAACCACTGCTCATGTTAGACAAAACAGAATTCCATCTTTCTAATTATTTACACTTTGAGTGAATGATTTGCTGAGCCTTTTTTACGACTGTGAATTTCTTGGATGATGTTCAAAGTTCTGATGGACCAATCAAGTCATTACTTTCCTAGTAAAATGTTTTAGTGAATGCAACATGCTGGCTAAACAAAGAGCTAGTTTGCTGTTAGGCCCTCTGAAGCTCTTATAACAGCCTAAGGACACAAGAATATGACAAAATATGACAAAATGTGACAAATGAATAGCCTGAGTGTGACAAAAGAATAGCCTGCCCTCACTTACACTAGACTGAATCTTTTCTCATTTATTTGTTCATTGTTGTGTTCATCGGCAGTGGGAAAATAACTGTGTATTGGCCGAGGAGCTTCCACAGTGGGAATGTTGAGCCAAAATAGCTTTCAGATAATCTGTAAATGTCTTAAAAGGAGAAGGAACCCATGCCAGCACATCTGGATCAAGATAATTCCCTGGCAAAAAGTGGCACTGATACAGTATTCTCAGTGCATACTGTACAGTCTCCTGGTTCTGAAATTCATTTGCAGTGTTTGGGATGAATGTGTCTATTTTGGCTGCGTGTGTGTGTGTGCAGAGGTCAGGGTTCCTGACATAGATTGTACCATAGTTCGTAGGATAAGAGACTAATTGTGGCTGCTGCGATAGCATTTTCTGCCGTTCATCTGGCATTTTTTCTGCTGAGTCCAGTAGTGAGAAGTGTGGGATCACTGCTCCATACAGATCAGGGATCATTCGGTCTGCTATAGGAGATGTGCCAGTTTATCATTCGGAGGGGGGCTGCTGACTGTGATGCAGATACCTCCCAGACCCACCGTGAGTCAGGCTTGGCTCACAGCATACTGTACAGCACCTCATGTCTGCACTTGGCTTTAGTATGGAGGCTCTCTTCTCCCCCTTTGAAATCTTCACCTGCCCCTCAGGTATAACGCCTAGATGTCTAAAAGAGCTTTGGATTCTGGGATATGAAGAATCTATTAAATCCACATTCATTCCAGAAGTGAGGGTGGTTGCAAAATCCTGTACCATTTTATGCAGTTAGTGTAGACTTTACTTACATAATTTGGGCTGCAACAAGATTTCCTGTTGTCCTCCCTAGCCCACTCACAAAGTGTTAAATATGATGACTTCCCATTAGTATCGGTCTGTTAAAATACCAACTTGATTAGGGAAGCAATTTCAATTCTAGATGTAAATATAACACGATTTTGTATGCATGTATGTTGATGTATGCATGTATTTTGCTGAAAAACATAAAAGTCAGGATGCCAGGTAGGTGTTGTGGTGCGAACAAGGTAGACGTGCTGTGTGCAATCATGATTTCTGTAGCTGAAGTGCCAGTATCCCTGCGTGAAGACAAAGGCAGAAAAATAGCTGTGGTTTTCCACTAATGCATCTGCTCTGTACACCCCTTTTTATTTTTTTTTTTCAGTGTTGCTCCCTAATGGAAACTCACACATCTATTTTGAAAATTGCAGAAATATCCCAGGAGAATTTATTCACCCATCAGACCATTCCTTTTTCTTTAATACAGACTAGAGATACATGCAGAAAAGCTGATTCAGCCATGACAGCAGTAGAGGTCAGACCTCTGCTTCGTGTAAATTTACATGGTTTTTCTCCAATTGCAAGAACAGCAAATGATTAATTTATTCAAAGCAATGCATTGGATCCTTTTCGGGTTAAGGTTTCTTTACCTCATTAAAACAACATGAAGCTGATTCAAAATTGTCTTGGTTTAAAAAGACAGGTGTCTGCTACGGAAGAAAAACACAAACCCCCTCCCTCCAAATCACCACAATTTTTTGAAATTAAAACGCTCTCAGGCAAAAAAATTATGGGGATAGGAATAACAGTTCTTTACTAGGAAAAAAAAACTAAAGGAAACAAAGGTACTAGTACCAGCAAACAACAAAAGAAACAACCAAACAAACAAACAAAAACCTTGACAGAGTCAAGATATGACCTGCCACCCTGGGGCAGGGTGTGGATAACAGTCCAGTTGAGTGGTGGCTGCAGTTCTCTTAGAGTGGAAGCCACGGCTCTGTCAAAACAACAGTCCAGCAGAGAAGAGTGTAGGCAGATGGGTCTGGTTTTCCTCTGGAAGTCCAGTGGAGAATCCAGGCTGTCTTCGTTTTTAAAAGTGTCTCTTTTTATTTCAGTAGAAATGCTTGGCCCCTCCCCCTGGGCAGAGCACCTCACAATGGGAATAATGTAATCTTATCAGTCATATGGAGGCACTCAATGGCCCATTAACAAAAAATGTCTTCCCAGGGGAGGTATTGTTTGTGAAGAGATAAGGGAAACCTGCCCAGATAACAACCCCATCTTTATCACATGGCAAATAGAATATCTTATTTTAACAATCCAGGACAAAAATCTGGGAAGCAGTTCAGCTCTATTCTGCTTTGTAGAACCTTTGATCTTCCCAATGAGACAAAGCAGTAAAGAGCAGGTTGAGACCTTGTTTTCAAGATCTGGAATCAACATCACCCATAATCCTTAGACTGCAGGCATTCAGAGTTCTTCTAATTCAGCCACAATCTAGCAATCTGTTCCTTCTAGTATAATCTTTTTGTTCACAGAAATACTATTTGTTTCAGGTGTTTCTCTTGGCCTGTTAAAGAGTGGCTTTGCGTTACAATCACCATTTTCTACTAGAACGCCACAATTTGCAGCTCAAATGTAGGTCTGATGCTAGAAACACAATGCTGTGAGCCAGTGAGAAGGAACCTCAATCCCCACCTGCAGAGGAACTGCTGGTCAAACCATAGGATTAAAAATTACTGTTGGCAAAGACAGTATTAATGGTGGTGTACTCTGTTCTCATTCTGTTCTTCTGCCATTGTGATCAATATGCTAGGATTACCATTACGCCTAGATAAGAATTTTCTGCGCTACTGCTTTAGAAGATGAAAAATAAGAAATCCAAGCAAATCTAGCAACTGATCAGCATTTCTTGGACAATTCTAAAAGGTTTTCTTTCAAATAGAGCTATTTGTTTAGCTACGCCTGTAAGTCAAAATCCTGACTTTCTCTCCTTTAGCGTACTCAGCTTTCTAATATTCATAGTTGCTTTTGACCCACTGCAGGGGGCAGAACCGTTAGCTTTTTACAATAAAGGTAGAAAATAACTTCAGTTCTATCATTTTTTTACTACCTCTACTAGAGTGGTTGCAGTAGTCCCCACTTCCCAGGGGTTCATTCATCCCCATTGGATGAACTGATCTAATTTGGTCTGTTCTGTTACATACAGAAAGAAAAGAAATAGACATTCTGAATCCAGAATATATTACTGCACTCCAAGTTATTTTCAAGTAGAAGTTGAAGAAAAGGAATCACCCAACATAGCATGTACTTATATGTATATATATATATATATGTACAGAGAAGCTTTTTTTTTTTTCTCCTGGGTAAACTGCCTGCCTGACAAGTTATTTAGCTGACAAGAGATTGGTTTTCCTTTCTTTCACTAGGGTCTTGCAAGGTTAAACGTTCTCATTTAACTCATTCAGGTAATAAAGGCTAATTAGCATCAGGGCTGAACCACATAAATTGTAACAGTGTGCATGGGATGTATCCATCTTGCAAAATGTCTGTTGACACGTATAAGGGATTGCTACAGTTGAAATTTGCAGGCGGACTCCAAAGCACATTCAACCCAGTTGTTGGAGAGAAATTATACACAAACTCGCTGTTTCTGCATCTGTCCACAAATCCTGGAAGCTAAACCCAGAATTAACTCTTGTCCCATTAACTACACCTCTTGCCCTTTTATTAGAATATCTCATTTCATATAGACATTGAATCCTATTCAGAACTTTCTTAGTAAGTGCTCTACCAAAACCCTCTGGTTGCTGGTATTGGTGACTTCTTTGAAAGAGTAGCTGTAAATTACTACCTGCTACAAAAATATCAAGGTTGCTGATCCTAGGT
>VWZP01000594.1:260-41951 GCA_013396995.1 Dicaeum eximium
GCGCTTTAAGCAGCAGAAGTACCTGTCGGCGCCGGAGCGGGAGCACCTGGCCAGCCTGATCCACCTGACCCCCACGCAGGTGAAGATCTGGTTCCAGAACCACCGCTACAAGATGAAGCGCCAGGCCAAGGACAAGGTGGCCGCCCAGCAGTTGCACTCCGACGGCGGCGGCGGTGGCCTGTGCCAGCAGTCCTCGCCGCGCCGCGTGGCCGTGCCGGTGCTGGTGAAGGACGGCAAACCCTGCCCGCCGCCGGGCAGCGGCACCCCGGGCCCCGGGCCGGCCGCCCCCCCGGCCCCCACCGCCGCCGCGCCCCCACACCCCGGCTCGCTGGGGCAGGCGNCGGCTCGCTGGGGCAGGCGGCCGACGTGGAGGAGCTCTCGCCAAGCCCGCCGGCGCTGCACGGCCCCGTGGCTCCCCTGGCCCCCCTGGACTCGGCCGGCGTCGACTACAACGGCGGCATGGTCAGCCCCAACCTGCTCTACGGCAGGACGTGGTAATCGGTGCGTCCCGTGTGCGTTCCCCCGACAACCCCGCTTCTCCGGCACCGGACGCTCCGCCCTGCCCGGTGCCCGCGGGGATCGCCGACGGCCGCCTCACCCCCGGTCCCCTCGCGGCCTCCCTTCGAGTTTTTTTCAAGTCTCTTCTGTTTTTGGACAAAAGGCGCCGACGGGAACGCCGAGTGCTTGCGTCAGTATGAGTGTGAATGTGTGTGAGCATTGGTGTGCACGCGTGTCCGCGCCTCCGTGTCCCGGCCGCCAAGGGCTCCTCCCGACGGGGCGGGCGCAGCCAGGACAGCGCGGGGCTCCGCTCCGGCCCGGCCCCGCTCCCCGGTGGCACCACAGCCCGGGAGCCCCGGCGCGTACCGCGACAGCCCCGCGGAGCGCCATAATAAACCCTATGAAGCGCAGTTCATCTCGGCCGAATTAATTTGTTGGGGGTGCCCTGGAGTGCAATTCCGTTCGTGTCTTAATCCGAAGTAAATTGAGTCACAGCTCAGTTGAGGAGGGAGCCGTGGCAGGAGAGCTCTGGAGCGCCGGTGCTCGGATTTAAGGGGAAAACCCCGTGTTTCTGGTTGTTATTAAATATCGCGCAATTAATGAATGCCCGTGCGTAGACGGGGCGCGCGTTCCGCGGAACTGCCTCAAGCCCCCCGCCCTTGGCTCAGCTCCCGACGAGCTCAGAGCCCTGCGGAGGTGACGGAGAGTCCGGGGATTCCCGCGGATGGACCCCACTTCTCGCCGGGATCGGGCCCCACAGCAGCCGGGGCCGGAGGATGCGCTGCGCCGGAGCGGAGGTTTATCCTCGCACCGGTTTCCCAGGAAATCCTGCACGTCGGGAAACACTCCTCGGGACTTTCCGGCAATTTTTCTTTCTTTTATTTTTTATTTTAATTTTATTTTGAACAATAAAAGGAAGCCTTGTTCTCACGAGGCGGCTGCTTCGTTCTCAGTGTACGGACTGAAGGACAACCTCAAAATCCCCTTTTTTTCTGCCTCCCTCTCTGCTGCCAAGGATTTAATTTCGTCCCCCCCCTCTGTCAGGCTCCTCCATGCCTGGGGGACCCACTAAACCCCAGCCCCAGTGGGGCTCCTGATCCCTGGGAAGCGCCGAGGGCTGCTCCGCTCCTGGCCATGAAGGAACGAGTCTGAGGTGGAAAATCGGGATTTTCGCCTCTGCAAGACCACAGACACGCTCCCAGACCCGTTCTGAAACCCCCTGCAGGAGCCTGGAGGGGAAGGGGATCTCCACCGTTCTTCTGGAAAGAGACCCCCTTCCCCTCCTGGCAGGTGCCACACAGGGACCCCCCCCCCGGCTCCCTCCCCTTTCCATAAGGGAGAATTTCTCCCTGCTGGCTCCCACGGGAAACAGCTCAGAGTGTCTGGGGTGAGACTGAGCCCAGCCTGGTGAGTGGTTTCCCACCTCAAATTCTGTTAAATCCAAGGGGGTATGTCGGGCTCAGCTCCAGCCTGAGGAAAAAAAAGTATCTATCAGCAAAGCAGCCTGAGGAGCTCCACAGGGATGCTGTCCCAGGGTGAACCCCAGGCCCCCCGGCAGCTGGGGGGCGCAGGCAACTGAAGCAGAGCCCAAGGAAAGGTGGTGCTGCTCCGCCAGGTCCTGCATCCCAGCCCTGCATCAGAGCTGAGGAAACGAAGCTCCTGGGCCAGCATGCTGCTCCGAGCATCGCTCCAAGGGTCCAAGTGGGCAGCGCAGCTCCCAGGGCCCAGGCTGGCTCCACTCAGGATGAGACTGCAAGGGGGTGAAGGGCTGGGCAAAGTGAAGCCTGCAGGGATGAGTTTTTCCCACAGTAGCCCCTCAAATATTTACTCAGACTTGTTTTTGTGCCCCAAAACATGGGAGCAAGGGACAAAGCCACCAGCACCTGGGTCCATCCACCTTTGGAACGTAGGTGACCCACCCCACTCCTTCCTCCAGCCCATTCCCATGAAAACTCACCCTCAGAGATGTTTTTGTCCTACTGGAAAAGCAAAAAGGGTCTTTTTGAGCCCCGTCTTTTCCCAGCCTCAGGAGAAGGCCCTGGGGAGGGCTGGCGGCTCCCAGCCCCGGGAACGCTGCATCGCAATGAAGGATTCTGCTCCACCCTCAATCACTTGAAAATCATGAATCCAGGTTGATTATTTCTTCCTTCCAAGGTTAAATGGGGCTGTCTGGGCTTTCCCCCATTGCTGGTCATTAACACCTGGATGTTTGGAAAGAGGGGAGCACCAAGGACTTGGGGCAAGAGTGGGGCTGGGAACTTTACTGATTTACACAATATCTCGATTTAATGGAAAAGTCCAAAGGGAAAGCTGAACTGGATGCTCTCTGTTTAATTAAAAAAAAAAACAACCCAACCAACCAAAAAAAACCCCAAAAACCAACCAACAAAAAAACCTATTTTAAATGCTAGAGGTTGAGTGGAATTATTTTCCAATAAATCAACAGGAATGTGAGCACAAAGGTAAAAGATACGAACAGGCTCTGGAGGGGGCTGGAAATTAACCACACGCCACCACTCAGAATTTCAAAAGCCACTTTATAAAGCAAATAAAAATATTTACTGATTTTGTACACTCACACAGAAAATCCCTAGGAAGAGTGCTAGAAATGAATGGAATTTCTGCCCTTTGCAGCGGTTTTAAATTAGGTATCAAACAGACAAACCCACGGCTGCTGCCTGGTTATGCCATGACAAAAGCCATGCCAGAAACAGGCACATGTCAAAAAAAGTTGAAATGTTTTACTTCAGAGTCAAAAAACCCCCTTCTCTGTAAGAAACCAAAGGAAGCATCTGCCAAGGAGCAGCAAGGGCCACGTCTTTCTGTGCCACTGGCTGCCTGCTTGGTCTGCTCGGGGAGTTCATAAATCCCATTTCTGAGCCTTCTTTCCAGCTCCATGTCTGTTTTCAGGCTCTTGTGTGTGGAGTAGAGGATGTTTGGAGTTCAGAGCAGTGGGCAGTGCTCGGCACAGCTTGGATACCTAAGGAGGACAATGCGGCACTTCCACCTCATCCGACGGCAATCTGCCCTTTCCAGTCCCTCACAAAAAATCATCATCAGGTCCGTAAGAGATGTGCAAATTTAAAACAGGCATTGGTTTAAAAACTACAGGGATGGTGCTTAACAACTTCATTTTTTCACCCCCCCCACCCCACAAATGATAAAAAGAAAAACAGCAAAAAACCCAGGCGTTCTCCGTGTTTAAAAAAAAAAGAAAGGGAGGCAGGACCTAATTCCAGCTGTACCTTCCTGCGGGAGGTGGGAGCGGGTAGGGCCTCCCAGGGCCGTACGCCTGCAAACAAACAAAAGCAAGCATTTAGTTTTGGGATTAGCAGCACGACTAAACAAGTGGGGTGAGCTAGAAGCACCACACGGAATGGGGACAAAACATCCTCTGCACGGAGAGGTGCCAGGGCAGGGCTGAGCATCCCTCATCTGGCTATGGAGTCTCCCGAAAACACGAGCAGGGGCTGGATCCTCTGGTGCAGAGTGGAGCTGTGCAGCACTGGCTTTGGAATCCCAAATAAATCCACCCCCAGCCAGCACTGTGGGCAAGGGACTTCCCAACTGTGACACCTCTGCTGTGCTCCATCTGCAGCAAAGGGACAAAAGTTGCACCAGGGACAGACAATGATACGTGGGGCAGCTCACACTCAGCATTTTCACACAGAAGTATTTTAAGGAAAAACAAAAGCTGTATTTGTTGCAGAAGCGGCATTTTCCAGCACTCGTTCACTTTAATAAGAGGTCAAAGAGATTCAAATCCCACTTTGGAAATTACTCCAAATTAGATGTATATTCCTACTTAAATTCAGGCATTTAGTACATCAAGTATCCAGAGGAAAAATCCATTTGAAAATTTCACAGAGCCCCCATGAAGCATTTAAAATTATTTCCAAACCTGATACATTGCAGAGACCAGCTAGTTAATTAAAGGTGATGCACCAACACCAGCTACAGGCTTGGTTTGCTCTTTACTCGGGGATTTTTGGTGTGGAGGCAAAAAGGGGCTTCCTTTCCTTTCTTTAAAAGAGAAATCCCTCTTCATCACAGCCCACAGTTGCTGGGATAACCACAGAAACCATGGAGCCGGCAAGCAAACCTGCCAGAGAGGCTCCTATAGCCCACCCGTTCAGGGAAGGTTTGTTTCCAGGCTTGATGAACTCAGTTAAAAAAGGAAACAAGTTGGCTACATCCCTTAAAAACAACCCTCCAAACCATCAGCAGGGAAGGACAAAGTGGAGGTCTGGGAGCACTGCAGCAGCCGAGGATGTAGACACTCTGTTGTGTGCTGCTCCGGGCTGGAATAAAACTGCTCAACACCTGCACCGCCCCTGCAAGTTCATTCTTTGGTTCTCTGGGAGAGCTGGAAGGCAGCAAAGCCCCACTCCCAGGGAGCCCCCCAGATCTATGGCAGCTGCATTAATTTTGCAAGCACTCTGCAGCAGCACGTTTATTAACCTCTTCAGACCATGTTCTGTACGCTGTAAAAAAAGAATTCGGAGGTGAAAGGCCCCAAAGATAATTATTTATGCTGCTACATGTCACCACTTCCACTTGAATCCCTTTTCAAGGCTTTAAAGCTTTGAAATTTTCAGGCAGCAAGGCTGGATTCAATGATTAGGCTAGCACCCTAAACCCTTTCAGGTACCTTCTCATTTCACTCCAGCCTCGAGGAAATAATGACATCTCAAAGTTCATTCAAAAATAACAAGAACAGGAAAAAGGAAACAAAAAATTAAAATTAAAAGCAGATAAGCAGTTGCAGCACAACTGAATAGGGAATTTTTTAAGGAAGCAAATTCACTGGAGATAAAAGATTTGTGCTTAATCATGAACCCATCATGTATGTCAATAAAAATAAAAGGGTTGTCCCATCCACCCAGGCTGTGGATGTCCACAGGGCTCCAAGGTGGGAATAACAGGGATACCCTCCCTGGGTGCCCCTCACAACTCCAGCTGTTGGGCACCACAATTTAAGGTTGAGAATTAAGTGCTCCAAGCACAGATTCTTTTAGCAAGTATATCCTGCTTGGGATGAAGGGCAGAGCAGGGTGTGTCGTGGCAAACAAACTTTTCCAAGTGTCCATTTCCCAGACTAATTAAACCCTGCCCAGACTCCAGTGGCAAAGATCCTCCCCCAATTTTTCCCTGGGAGCATGGCAGCCCCTGCTATGGATTAGTGCCATCAGTGATTTATTCCTCTGGCTCTGGGGTTTTGAATAAACCTGTGTGGCACAAAATGAAAGATTTCTGAAATCTGATCCTAGCAATGCACCTCATTCAAATTTAAAACGTATTTTAGAGCTCCACTGTTTGGGTCAAGGTTCAGGCCCCATTATTTCCCTGTGATTACGACCCACGCTGTTGAGCTCTGCGTCCAGTCACAACCAGCGCTGGCAGGATTTGTAGTAGTGCTGTGCCATGTAACACACATCTGGGTACTGGGCAGGTGAACAGGCTGGGAGGAAGAAAATTAAAACTAGAAGTGCCTAAAAAGTGAATTGTTCTGAGCTGAATCAGGTCCCAGCAGAAGGCACATTTCCAACAGTTTGTGCTTTGATTTCCACATGAAGGATGGGACAATGGGGCTGTCATCTCCTCCTCCTCCTCCCTGGGACTAGTCACTAGCCTTCCCAAAGTTCTGACTTCCACAAAGAGCAGTAGAACTACATACTAGTTCAACCTAGTTCTGAAACCTAGATATCTGAAATTTATTTAAAATGAGTGTTTAGCAGTGTAAACACCCAGAGTTCTGGTGCAACTGCATATAAAGATCACATTTTACTGGGATCACATCCCCCAGAAAAATTCCCTAAGCAGAGTTACCTGCTACTTTCAAGCAGCATTATCGCTCTGTGGCACTTTCATGAACTGCTGACCAAGTCACCTGTAATTTTGGATGAGGTTCCCCCCTCACATTTGTTTGTTTCCTTTTAACCGCACAGAGCTATTTCCACATGTTTATTCCTCTGGCTACGAGAGCCCAACATTTGCATTAAGCAGTTTTTCAGCTCAGAGAAAGCCAATAAACACTTCAGGGGAGAAATATGGGAGGCTAAGAGGATCTACATTTTAAACATGCTGGGGAGAACCCAAAAGGTCCAGTGGGCAGATTTCCTTGTGGAAGAGGAAGACTGGTGGGAATGCTTGCCTCAGGCTGCAGGAGGAGTGTGACCATGTCTGAGGGGTGTTAATGGACACTGGTGGTGCAGTCCCAGCACGGGCCTTGTGCCGGGGGTACAGCCAGAGGGGCTGGCCAAGGCTGGGCAGTCACCCACCTGTGCGTGGTGACACAGTGACACTAAAACCAGCTCAGCAATGCTGGCCTATGCCACACTCCCTTTCCACAGCCACAGGAGGGGGAAGCCTTGGCTGGGAGATGAACACAGTGTATCATGTGGGGCTCTGCTTTCCTACCTGTCTGCCCCTGTCCATGCGGTCCTCGGGTCTCTGTGGGTATCCCATGGGCCCCAGCCCCTGGTACTGAGCTGGCTGGAACTGGTTTGGGGACTGCAGCATGCGGTTCCAGGCAAGGAGAGGAGCAGCTCCGGCGGTTCTGCGCAAGGAAAGAACACTGCAGTGGGAACTGGGCTCCAGCAGAGCATCCCACAGCACAGACCCACTCCTGGCTTTGTCTTTGAGCTGAGCGCAGACAGCCAAGTGCTAGTGAGAAACCAAGAGCAGGGAGTATCTTCCCAAATCCTTCTAAAGACCGCTTTGCTGACTGCTTCTTTCAGCACAGCTTGGAAGTGGCACTGCCACAAGCAGCAAACTCGGCTGCACGCAGCAGATTTCTCCAATTCCCTGGAAGGCTACCGTGCACTTTATATTGCAGGGACAGATCTGCCAATCCCAAAGGCTCCCCAGCACCCCAGGAGTAAACATGTGCCACATGGGAGGCAGAGGCTTTTTCTCTGAACGCCCGGACTCTTTCTGGGAGCCCATTCTTCCCAGTTAATTGCAGGTTGCAAATGAATTCTTACGGCGAGCATTTGGAATCTAGGGTAGGGGCTGCTTTTTCCCATCCATTATTCTGCTCAATATGTCAGGAGGTCTGATCGGGAAGAAACCTTTTCAAGTTCTATTGATGCCGTTTTCAATTGACCACGGTGACCTAGCAACATAAGCACTAATTGGCACGGGCTGACTGACATTTGGTGTACAGTTTATATGGGAACGCAGATCCGACCTCCATTATGGCCCAGTTTGCCATCCCAGATTACCCACAGCAAGAAATGTTTTCATTTCCTTCAAGTACCCATTTCAACGTGACAATTAGAAAGCAACAGGTAGAACACGTCCAATATTGTTTGATTCAAAATATTTAAGGAAATGCTACAGCCGTGATCTGGTTGTTACAGCTGAGCACAGCTGAGGGACAATTCCTTAAAGGATTCAGAGCAGGTAGGTAGGTCTGGCAGGATAATATGATGTTGTGAGGTAAAAACATGCAGAGTAGAGACAGTTAATCCTCCTGACCCCTGCTGAAGAGGGACTTGGCTGAGCAGAGCAGGGCCAGCCTGGAGGGAGATGGAGACAGCAGAGAAAAGAGGCTCTGCATCCCAGGTTTGGGATGGGGACAGCAGAGAGCAGGAGCCCTGCATTCCAGGTTTACCTGCTGCACTACACGTCAACCCTCAGAAGGAGCTATGCTGTAGTTAAAGCTAAGAGCACTTCACATTTGTGGGGACTAAACTCTCAAAAACAACATTCTAAATTTATCCTTTGTTCATACTCACTTCTTTCAATTAAGTATTTTGAGTACTAAGTTTTTTCCCCTCACGATTCCTAGAAAACAGCAGACTCTCCAGGAAAAATACACTGCTCAGCCATACGGAAAACTACAGGGAATTACCTATATAGCCCCAGCTCTGGGGCTTTCATTAACACTCATTCTGCCTCACACCAACAAGTGCTGGTGATAAATATGACTGAGGCTCACAGGCCAGCACTTGTTCCATGCCTGGAATGGGGAAGTTTGACACAAATTTCTTTTGACATTAATTTTTATCTGGCACAGAGTTTAAACTTTTTGAGTGCTATTTAGTGAAAAGCTGAGATATTTAACAAATTAAACACACCACCACTAACATCACATTTGTTGGGGCACTGGTTGGTGATTTAAATCACCTGAGGGTGAAGATCTGTAGACAGCAAAGCTGTACAAAAAAACCCCCAAAAAAAAAAAAAAAAAAAACCAAAAAAAAAAAAAAAAAAAAAAAAAAAAAACCCAACCCAAAAAAAACCAAAAAAAAAAAAAAAAAACCCAAAACCAAAATACCAAACACACCACCAAAAAAACCCAAACAAAAAACCAAACAAAAACAAACAAAAAAAAAACCTACCAAAAACAGGTCACTTAGAACACCCCACGAGCTTACACTGGCAGTTACCCACAGGCACTATCCAGAATTACATCACCTCAAACACATTCAGCCAGATCAGCTAAATTCAGGAGAATTTACACAGGAAAACATCCCTCTCTTCACACCCAGTCACTTTGGAAATTATTTCTATGAATAGGTTAAGCAAAAAAGATCTGTTTAACCAGATGACACATTTCCATCAGCCAGGTAGCAAATCTATCTCTGTCTAAACTTTGGACTGGCTCAAGAGCACAAAAAGGACCTCTGCAGTGCCCAGGAATGTCAGGACAAGGGGGAGGGACCCCAAAATTCAGTTTCCATGCGGCTCACCAAGGTGCACTACTAGGTTTAAAAGCAAGAAATCCTGCACAGGAGACAGGAATAGCTGGATGATGGAAAAGCAGCTTTACAGTCCTGGTTTTTCTCTTGAGGCCTGGGAAGGAAGAGCCACTTTAGTCCCTGCTGCACCACTCCATCCCTAAAACAGCACACCTGGCAGGGACAGGGCTTCTTGCTTATGCCTTACTCAGTGTGGTGTATCCAGGATATCCCAACTTCCTGCCCACCCGCTCCATCCCACAAGGCTGGAGCAGGGCTAGCCTCTCTCTCAGTTCCTTCCTTCCCTGTGCAGAAATCCCTGGCTGCTCTCCCCCACGGCACCTATTGCTCCTGGAGCTGCAGCAGCAAGAGGGGGCAGCAGTTTGGGGAACCAGCAGATCCCAGGGAAAGAATGGGAAACTCAAAATGCCTTCAACAGGTTCAGACACATTTTCCGTGTTTAACCCTCTGCTTAAGCCTCTGTACAGCAACTAAACATCAGCTCTAAGCACGTTTGATCTGCTCCCCAAATCCAAAACCTTCCAAGAACACAGCAAAACTACTTATCCTCAGTGCTGGCAGAGCTTTTCATAAACCCTGCACAGTGTAACAAAGGGAAGGCAGTGACAAGTGACAGACCTGCAGCAGTCCTTCACAAATAGAAGTATATAAATTGGATTTAATTAAGGGGTGGGAGTGGCAACTCCCATGGTCCAAGCAGTATTAAAGTTTGCATTATGAATGAATCTTGCCTTACAATATTCCACACAGATGAGGCACAGGACAAGGGAGCCAGGCTTACTTCAGTGGGGATCAAAATGGTTGCCATGGAAAGTGACTGTGGAGAGCTCAATAAATGCCCCCTAAGCCCATATTTTCAGTGGTGAAACATTTGCAAATAAACCCAGGGGAAAAAAGCTGTGCATTTGAGCAGAAACATCTCTCCCTCCTCCACAAACATAAATAAATATCATTATTCATAGCTGCCACAGGTAACCTGGTTTATTTAGCCCACCCCACTGGAGGACACACAAACCATCAATGAAGGGACACATGTAAAACATCCCTGATTATCAAACCATGTCACATTCCTTCTATTCGATGGCACTTATTGGGCTGCAGATTCCATAATCCTTCCCTGAGTCCCTTCTGCATTTAATTCAGTTCAGCCTTAAGTAGTTAAAGAAACTGTTTTCAGTAGCAACTAATAACTACTGACCTACAGTGACACTGCCCTACAATGGGCTTGTCAGGGCTGAAAAACTTGTACCAAAGAAGCTGATTAGGACTTCAAGAGGTTTGTAGCAAGAATCAATAGCTGGTCTGTGCTAATGCTGCAGCACAGGAATGATAAAAGTAGAACACCATTAGTTATGCCTCATTAAGCTCCACAGCCCTTCTAAAAAGAAATTTGTTTAGCCTGTCCAAAATCTAATGCAGTTTTTAAGCTCTCTGTGTTCAATTTCATAGTATCTCAAAAGCTTCAATAAGATAAAGGCCAAAGAACCAAGAATGGTACCAAAGTACCAGCAGTAAAGTTAATTTTGAAGCCTGAGTTTTAATGGAAAGTGTTTTCCCCTCCTTTTTTTTAATACAAAGTGCTTGAGCCTTTTAAAGGATGAACACCATGTAGTGGGCTCTCAAAACATCAATAATCATGGACATTAATTAACTCAAAAAACCTGCCATACAGCAGGCAGGTACAGCATCATTTCCACAATTTTAAACCACAATATTCCAAACAGAGAAGGGAAAACCAAACATTGGGAAGGCTGGCAGAGCCCAATCCACCCTCCTGGGCATGTTTCACATCCCTCCTGCCTTACCTTTGTGGTGTCTGCTGGAACAAGGGTGTAGGACCTCGCCAGGACTCCTGGGGCCGAAGATCTGGAGGGCAAAACAAGATGGCAAAGTAAGTTAGAGCAAGTACAACTCATGAGTCATGCTCACTCCTCTGTGTGCCCCAGAGTTGCTTTTGGGAAGCCAAACAGGAAAGCTCAGGCTGGATGTGCCACAAACTCCACTAACACTCCACATCATGGCTTCCTATCGCTGGCTTGGACAGAGTTCTGCTGACAACTGAGAAAAGGCAACCTTTTTGGCTCTAGCATGTCCAATAAGCTTCATGACAGAGAATTATGAATTTTAATTGCTAGAGCTAGTGTTGGTTAGTGCCCAGATGCTTTGCAGGTGTGTCCTCTTGAATTTTTGAAGATGCAAAACCTTGTCTGTCACCCTAACAACTCAGTTTAATATTTATATATCTTACCAGTACTTTCATTACTAGATAAAAAATACACACACTCAAATACATACCCACCACTGTGTTACCACTACATACCATGTTTGTGACCAACAAAGATGTCAAAGTTAAAATATGGTCAGTTTCCCTCTGACTGGGCTAAGTTATTCCATAAAGGCAACTAAAACAATAGCCAGGGCATGGAATAAAGTGGATGATTATGTTTTATTCACATTTAGGTAAATATAGCTATATTTAGGATGCAAAGGATAAAGAATTCATTAAAATAAAATATAAATACATTATCACTAAAGATAGTAAAGGTGCATTTAGAAGTTACTGTGGGCAGTGATAATACACTAATAAACTATTAATGATGTCTCAGATAATGGAATCAGACTGAATTAAGCCTTTTTGGGTAAAACCTTGGCCAGAGCCCCAGTGCTGGTGTGCAGGAGACCACCCACTCACCCATTGTTTGTGCCACCCAAACCAGCCCTGCACAAAGGCGAGGCAGGAGCAACACCGCTTTAACAGGGCCCGCAATTAAACGCTTGTTGTCCTTCTAAATAACCTGGTCAACAAACAGGATAAAAGCAGCAGCTCCTCAATAGCACCCAGGCAGCCCCCAGCACTCAGGGCCAGCGTCAATCAAAAGCTCCAGTTTCAGTGACACCTTTGATGGCTTTCAATGGCCTTCAAGTGTGACCTAATTCCAACAGCTGGTTTGAGCAACTGGATAATGGCCAGCACACAGACACCCTACCGTGCTGCCTGGGGCCAGGACATGGAAGCCTGGCCTCTCTTGGAAAGAAGAAGGGTGAAACATAAATAAGTCTGTGCCTCTCTCCTAGCTCTGGCTTGATTTTCTGTCCCAGTCCCAGCAAAGAGAACACCAAATACATTCCCAGCCCCAGCCACTCTATTCTTCCTGGGAGCCTGCTGGGCAAAGCCAATCCAGCCCATAATTCTTTATTTATCCCCCATGCAGGGTTATTTATTCAGCTTTACACCTATACACACAACTACATCAACCAGGATATGAGACTGGTTTTATACCCCTAGACGCACACACACAGTTATCAACCAGTGCTCCTCAGCTCCTCTTTTCCAGACAATTTCCAGCCTGAAGCAGCCTCACCAGGACTGAGTGTGGGGAAGTGGCACTTCCCTCTGATCAGCCTCGGAATCTCAAGGGCTTTTCCAGGCCTGAACAGGCTACACCCACATAAAGCCATGTTTATTTTGGAATACAAGGGGAGGCAATGGAACCCACAATGCTACTTTAGGGGAAAATGAGCAATTTTTCAACTGGAGCATAAAATATCTTAAGAAGTTTGGGACAGCCTCTGAGTGCCACAACTTTCAATCAAAAATATCCTAAAATTACTCTGTTTCTGATAATTTCCAAGTTTCACAGACAGCAGCAGCACAGAAACACAGGCAACATCTTGTTTCCAGACCCTTCCTCTCCATGTGAGCAACGACTCAGCTCTCCTGCTGTAACAACACCTTTCTGCAGCTCAGTTTAAGCAAGGCTTCAATGAAATCATCATCAAAACATTTAAAGCCACCCTATTCACTCGTATGGCTGACGGAATAACCTTGGAGGGAGAGTCTGGAGCAGTGAATTGCACTTCAGAAAGGTACAAAACAGGAGAAGGAATGACAGTATCTTTAGGCTGCAAAACTTAGGCATTTCCCAGAGCTATAAGGCCAAAGAAACTGCCTTGTATAGCAGCTCCTCAAGTAACAATTTATCTAATCAGGATGGCAATCAAAGAGCAGATTTTGTGTTTACTGATTGCACTAATCCAAATCATTTTTCCAAGGCACCTAATTGACAAGTTTACTGCCTGCCACGCAAGTCATAATCAGATGTCCTGTGCTGCAGGAGCCAAACTTGCAATTCCCAGATCACTGCCACTCTGCACTTGACTCCCCAAGTTATCAGCACAGACAATTATTCATCAGCTGAAAATTGGCACATCCAAGGCAAATCAGGGAGCATTGGTGAGGAACAACCCCAGCCCTGAGGCTCTTGAGGAGGAGATGGCTCCTGGCTTGACTGCATTGCCCTCCTGGAGGCTGATTTTACTGCAGCACGTGTATGAAAACACCACACAACAAGTGCAAAGTTGCACTGAACATAGGGATTTCGACCACATCAGCTGTGGTTTTTCAGCAATGTGTGGGCTCCAGGTGATTCCCAGCCCAGCCACTCCACAGCTGCAGTTCTCTCAGAATGGTGGAGCTGATGAACACAATGTGGACACTGGAGAGAACCTCGTGTCATCCAAGAGGCCTTCCCATTTCTCCTAATTTGATTTTCCAGCTGAAGGTACTGGTGCTTTGATGGAGACGCTCAGGGACTGAAGGGGTGACTGCAAAAGGGAAGAAGATGGCTGTGCTGCCAGACCTACGAATACCTCTTGGGACTCCAGACAGAACGTTATTGGGGGGAATTGGCCCAAGTGCTCATGAATTCCCAACCACACTGTGCAGGCAGACTGTTCCCACTCAGCAGGAGTCTCATTCCAGTGGGGTTTGGGGAGCTGTTAATACTCCTCATTTTCACGTCTGCTTGCCACCAGATCCACACAATCCGTAATCCAGGATGTGTTACGATCTTTCGGGCAGGTGAACATCCAGAAGGTTGATCCCAGCAGAAATCCAGGGCTATGCCACCTGGAGTTTTCTTCTAACAAGGGTTTAAGCAAGTCTTGCTCTACCTGGTAGGAGTTGAGGCACACGTGGTTCACTTGGCATTGACAGTCCCAGGTGGCCCGGGCTGGGGCCTGACCCTCCAGCCAGGCAGCAGGATGAATTTTGGGAATGGTTCTAGGGAGCAAGACAGCCCTCAGGCTGTTTGATCCATCCTCCCACAGACATGGGCTGTCCTCAGGCCCCAAATAACAAGGGACTGAAAGAAACAATCTCCAAACTCTAAGTCAAGCAGTGCCGTATTCACTTGCAAAGGCTTGATGCAACAGTAAGTGCAAATGAGAAGTTAATTACAGTTATGTCTAATCTCCTAGAACAGCTCAGTGTCTTGGCAGAAGAGAAGGAACAACACAACCCAGTGAAGTGCCAGAGGACATGTTTGCAGGATGCAGAACTGCAGGGTCCCACAAAAGCAGAGTGCCAGGAAGTGGCTTTGGAGAGTGCGGCTGGCGCACGACCCTGTGAGGTGAAGGAGCCTCCACCAGGCCGCTCCGCCTGGCTCCTCTCCCTGCTGCTCCCCACAACAGCAGCACAGCAACCTCTGCCTCCTGGAAAAATCAGCACAGGGAGGATGGAAGAAAAGTCCAACCAATTGCTCTGAGGTTTGCCAGGCACACCTGCAGAACAGCAACTGGGGACAGCTGCAGCGCACCGAGCAGGGGGAGGCCCGTGTGAAGGAAAGCCACCAGACAGTTTTGCAAGGCCAACAGATGCACTGGGATTTGTCCTTTAGCAGCAGCTCCAAGCCTCCTCAGTTTGAACCAGTCTATAGCACTAGGGGGTATTTGCCTGCAGAGTGCTGCCTGTTTAGCACAAGGGGCTCAGGTGCCACGAGGACAAGAACTTAGGAAGTGCCTCATTGGCAGGATCAACTCCAGGGACATGGGAAACAACAGAGCACATTGGAGCATTTCCCACAACACATCAGGACTCAGCAGGAATAGCAGCACAGAGACTGCTGGACTCCCAAAAACCTCCCCAAAACCACATAAATATTCTCTTTTTGGAGATGAATTTGCGATGCCTGTCTGGTAGTTCTGCCTTCCCATTCCCCACATTCTTCTTTCCCAATTGTATTTAAGCACAGATAAATAAGTGAAATAAATAAAGAGAGATGATGTTTAGACCAATGCAGCAGTGAGAAGCAGGAAGCAGAGGGCACTTACTTGACAGCAGTTTGGGGATCTGCTGCTGGCCACCCATGAGGGGCCTGGCATAGGGGCTGCCATAGGCTCCGAGCGGCACAGCGTTGGGGTACATCCCTGGCATGCCCCTATCCCTTGCCATCGTGTGCCTGTTACGGGAAGAAATGGCAAGGCAGCAAGTCAGGATGCTGTGATTGAACTCCATCTCCCAGCACAGCTGCCTCTCAGCCCATCCCACGCTCCCTCCTTTCCGCTAGGCCAGGCATGCACTGGTGGATCGGGGCCCAGGCACATCCTGACACACACACGGGCCTGGGGAGCTGCTCCCACAGAAATGCTCAGGTTTCCAATGGTACAGTTGTGCTTTTTATTGTGACTGTGACATGTAAGAGGGTTCTCAACTGCGGCCCCAGGGCAGCACTGCTTTTCCTTCCTAAAAGGGGATGCTTTTCCTTCTTGCAGCTCCCCCAGAGCCGTAAGATGAAAAAGGTATTTTCTCTTCCTAAGGAGACACTACGGAGTCCAACTTTATTTGCCAATCTCCTTTAAAACATTCCCTTCTCTGGCTCTGATAAATGCATGGCTCCTTGCACTCCCTAATATGGAAACCCATTTAATTTTTAAAGCTTTTTTTGTTTATAAAAGCTTAAAAGGCATTCCTATCTTCATTAGCAGTCTTAATTATCACTTGTGCACAATATTCTCATTGTACCTTCTGTACTACAAGCAAGCATCCACCAAAAAAGTTTTACAAAACCTCAAACAACAGGAAAGTGACTTAGAACTATCTAGGAGGGAAAAAAATACCAAAAAGCAAACAAGGCATTACTGTAAAATCATTGTAATGTTCAGTTTTCAGCAATATTGAATTTAAATATCATACACTGAGGTGTCCAACATGGAAAACCAGCACCTAAGCTTGAACACTCCATGCCCATCCCTTTCTTTTTTTAATTTAAAAAGGGAAAAGGAGGGCAGTCACCCCAGCAAGGCAGCAGTAACCCCACGGCCTTACCCCAAGGTTCTGAACACTGACTGGTCCAAATGTACTGGTTTCCTGTCCCTGTTAAAGCCAAGCTGTGGTCTCCAAGGCCTGCCATCGTTGTTGGTTTTTTCCCAGTCTCCCGGCTTCAGAACTGGAGCAGGTTTCCTGAACAATAAGAACAGTTCCACAAGTACTTATCAGAAAAAATACTCAGACAGATAATCAGAATTGAATGATTTGAAAGCTGGCAGCCAACACTTACTTTGCCCCAGGTAACACTGTAGCCTTGAAAACAAAGTCTTCAGCAAATTGTGGATCTTTGAATGAGATGCTAGAAGAAAGTATTTGAGGATTAGGTTTACTGCATAATGGAGACAAAGTGAAACAGTAGTCACTGCTTAATTACCAAGAAAGCTAAAAGTAAACAGATGGGCAGAATAACCTCACTCTTCCTGCTGGAATTCATGTTTTCCAGGACCAAGAAAGAATGATGCTACAAGGAAAGAGAATAACGGTTCCCTGGAAAATTCAGCCTGAGTGACACAGCCTGAAGAGCAGTGCCCTAACTGCACATGCCACCTCCAAAGACAGGAGCAAAAATCCTTGTGACAGAGTAATGGGGAGAAGCATAGACATCCTGACAGTGGCAGATGGCAAAGCCAAACCCTTCCTTTAAGTCATCACTCACAGGAACTACATCCCCATTTAGGACATCCTTCCTACAGTGTCCTGACAAACCACAACTCAGCATTTCTTACTTCTGCACTTAGCATTTCTCACTTCTGTAACTTACTTCAACTCTGCACAGTTGTTCTGGTTGAACCAAGCTGTGCCTCTCTGGAGATAAAAATGACACAGATCACAAGTGATTTTCAGTATTTTGAGTGCTGCACTTTGCACACCCTTGCATGAAAGCCCACAGTTTACTGACCTGACTGCAGAGTTCTGTGTCAAATCCTGCAGCATGGGAACAGGAGACTGCACAACCCTGGTAAAGAGAAAAACCTCTGTCAAAACACCACCGAACACACTTCTCATCATCTGCTGCTCTGCCAACTAAGCCTGCAAAACATTTATTTCAAAGTTAACTTGCCTTTCTCCTAAACCAAGTACTTTAGAAACACTGGAGTTACTGAATCCCTATTTCTTAATGTCACCTCTTTTGCAGCTGATGTGTGGGGATTCTCTAGGGTCTGTCTATGGAAGAAGGCAAGGCTGGAAAATGTTTCTTGGTCCTGTTCCCTCCAAGAACAACTCTGACTTGGCGATATTCTTCTCAACCATGACAATGGAGAAATGTCTATCAGAGTGATCTGAGGTACATTTTCTGACCAACCAAGCCAGTATTTGTGCACTTTATGCAAACAAGGTGCTGAACACCTCCTTGTATCTCTGAGCACACTCAGAGAAATGAGTGTGCATCCTACAAGGTGAAGATTACACTGATCATTCCTCAAACTGGATGCATTCTCAAGAACACTAAAAATATGAGTCTTCTTAGTATGTGTAGCTGGAAACAGCCCTGATATTAGCGCTGCAGGCTAAATGGACAAAGCCAAAATATATCTAAGGTATCACTACCTGGATTTTTCTCTAATATAATGCAGATTAGCATATAAAAAGCAGAGTTTTTGGGTTTTTAGGGAATGTGCACTAATGGGAAGTCACATCAGCCCACATTAACATCCACACAAAAGCAGATGAGCCAAAACATGACTTACTGAACAAGGCCACTGAGAACTACCACTTTTATTACCCAGGCCTTGTTTACCTCATAAAACAAAAACTAAATGCATAAAAATCAGCCTTCCACAGGCAAAATGACAAGCAAACAAAGGTCCCTCAGCAAATAAATAAATGCATTAGAGCATTTTAAAGATATCTGAGGCTGCTTTAAATGCCAAGTTGAGAGGTTAAATAAATGGGACCATAGAATGCAAATTTAACTTGCTGGGGATTTCCCCTCTGCTGGAGGTAATACAGGCCTGCTCTGAACCCTCAGACCTACACACTGGCATTGTCAGGAGCTTTAATTTACTCTTTGTGGGCACAAAAGCATTGCTGCTTCCATAAGTGCAGGAGGGGTCCTTTAGCAGCAAGAACCCACCCCAAAGACCATACTCACTCATCTGGGAGGACAGCATTGTCGTTCAGGGTGAGCTTTCCCTGGATGCCGTAGCACAGTTCTGGTGGGATGTCCACTGCCTATGGAGGAAGGAGTTTTCAGCCGCAGTACTTCAGACCTCCCGTCTCACCATTTCCACTGAACAACAAGTGCAACCTACCTCTGTGTTCTTGATCTTGTACTGCTCCACAATGAAGTCACAGAGTGGATGGTGCTTCCCGACAAAGAGAATATCACCACCAAGGCTGTTCCTCCTGCCTGGAGGAATGATGGGAAATAGGGCAAGAGTTCAGAGGAAAGAGGGAAGGAAGGAATGCAGCAAACCAGCAACACTGTCCTGCTGACACCTCCATGAAAGCCAAGTTTCACTGTGATTTAGGAGACAGCTCTGAACGCTCCCTGAGAACACAGGAAAGACAATGTCTGCCAAGAGCAGGACATGTCTGGTCCCAAGGACAGCTGGCAGGCAGTAAAATAATGGGAATCTTGTGTTCAGTAGAGGAATGCTGAATTTAGAATAGAGTAACACTACATATACAGATGGATTTGATAAAAATCAACCCCCACACACCTCCACAATTTACCCACAAGAACCAGATATTATTTCTGTACAACAGAGAAACAAACATTGGCCTTTATAAGCTGAACAAGTGTTACAAAACAAATCCACTGAGGATCACTCTGATTACCAGCAGCAACCCTGAGGAAGAGTTTGTCATAAACTCAACCCAACCAAACATCGAGGATGCCTTGTTCATTAATTCATAGTGAAATTCATAGTTGGCAATGAAATAACACCCCAACTCTTTAGCAAAACACCCCAACTCTTACTCTCTTCAGGAGTGAGGTCAGGGTAAACTTCCTCCAGGGCAGCTCTGAGGCGTCGCTCATCCACAAAGGGCAACAACGCCACACCTGGCAAAACCAAACCAGCGTTTCCTCCCACTTGTTGAAAAAACTCAGAACATCCCCAAAAACAGACACCAGCATGGCAAGCTCTGATAAGATTCCTTAGCCAAGAAACAGCTAGAATAGTGTGATTTTGAAGGAATCACACTTTTGCTTCAGATGTCAGATCTTTCTGTGGCTTTATTCAAACAAAACCTACTGCACTCAAACTGAAAAACTAAAACTTTACCTGTAGTGTAAATCTGGCAGACCTTGGAAATTAACATTCTCTAAAGAAAGGAAAAGTTGCATAAATGCTGTAACTCTTTTTTGATTCTTTGTGTGCTTCAAAATATTTCTATATTCCCCAAAGTATTTTTGGCACAGTACTAATGAGCTACTGATCGTGCAGAACAAGATCCATTAATTAATGCGAAGGAGACAAAAGACAATTACATACTGAGGCTGATAAAGACAGAAGAATGATTACTCTAGTTCAGGACAAATGAAGAAATCTAGAATGACTGCTGAAATTACCAATAACCATTGCCAATCCAAAACCAGTTACTGAACCATAATTTGCTCTTCATACTGATTTCTTTTCAAAATACACCTGCGGTAAAATACTTGTCTCCAAAACAAGTAACACAAGTTACCTTTGTGACTTGTTGCAGTGTTTTCGTTCTATTTTTACCACGTTTTTAAGACTAATGTCTAAAAATTTAAAAAAAAGGAAAGTTGAAGTTTCACCTTGCCAAGCGTATTTCTTCCCATTCAAATCAATAGCAAAATCTTCAGGATAGAAGTCAATGATGCTTGATTCCTGGAATTGAGAAAACAAAAATCACCCTTAAAGCCATCTCTGACATAGGTTCAGAATGTCACACGGTGCCAAACACAAAGGTCTTTGATAACAGAAACAGCTTTCATTAAAAGTAATTTAAGTCCAAAGTGAGGACGGGCACTTGCATTACTCAGAGACTTAAAATAAGAAATTAAGGAGGAGAGAAAAATTAGGATAAGGAGGAGAGCTAATTAGGATAAGTTATCTGCTCCCCAACTAAGTTTTGGAAGTTTCTGGAAGAAACAAAACCATCTGAAGTGCAAGAGAGCTGGGAAATGTCATCTGAATTCCAAGAAATCACTTTAAAGGATTTTGAAGAACCATTGCAATCTACCAAAACCTTTCCCTCCTGGTCTGCAGCATTTCTCTGCCTGAAGTGAGAAGCACCAGGTCCTGTTCACACCACCGCAAGATGACCTGAGCTTCCAGACCGGAATATAAGAGGGATTCTCACTGGGTCTGTCATGAGTTTCCTCCATGTTGGTGGCAGGAAGTTTCCACTGGCAGCCGGGAACACCCCCATCAGCTGTTCAAGAGGCTTGAACTGTTGAGAGCAGACAAACAGGTGTGGGACACTAGGAATGACAGGGCAAATCAGCATTGAATGAATCGATAAATCAGGAACCCTACCGGTTTGGAGCCCTTCTCAAAGTCTGAAGGCATGTCTGCAATGCCCTCGAAGTCCGAGGCAAAGGGAGCGTAGTGGAAAGGGTAATACCAGTTCCAGGATGCACAGCCCTGGGGCAGGAAGGTAGGAGACAAAATCAGACATACCAGCAAATGAAAATCACACAGCCCAGTCACCAAACACGACAACATGGCAGAGAGCAGTTTATACTCCTGTCTTCCACAGCAAAATCCTGATGCTAACTTGGGGAGGTGTGGGAGCAGAGACCCCCAGCATGCCCTGTTGGGTGTGCAAATGTGAACAGTATTTGCTGCAGACATGCTGAGAAGCATTCTGGTTTTCACTGGTGCTCCTCTCTCCAGTACCAGCGCTACTGCACACTTGGAGTAGCACTTTGCTCTTCCACTCTTGTTCTCCTGCCTTGACCAGTGGGGAATACAAAGTGAGTCCTCAGGAACGAGAGAATCAAGCAAACTCAAAACACACCAGAACACCACACACCTCGTAAAGGAAACGTTGCTCCCGAGGGTCTAAGTCAAGCTTTCACCTCCTCAGCTATTTTTCTTAGCAGCACCACTTGAAACAAAAGCCCACTACTATTCTGACTTCCAGTTCTGAATGATTAAATGTCAACAAGAATCCTCCAGTGGTATTTTTGGTACAAAAGTACAGCATCTATAATTATTTGCTGCAGTCCTTTGGATAGATTCAGAATCTTTCAAAAACCAGGTGAATTGCTTTCATTCTTTTTTCTTCTTTTTCCCTTTTTCCCCCTCTCCAAACAGATGTTCCCTCTAGTGGGACATGCCCTGCTGTATTAGCCTTCTTTAGGAACAGAAAGGCACAGAATATATTCTGGCACAAGTTTTATGGAGAGCCAGCAGTAGTTATTGGAGTAAATTTTTATTATGGTGAAAAACAAGCCAAACAAAGATCCTCAAGCAAACCTATTTCGACACTTCCCCAGCCCAACAGCTTCCTAACCTCATTTCCATATCAGCAGGGAGTGATTTTCCAGCTGCTCCATCCCCATACAACAGGCTGGAATGGTTTTGTGCTCTTGTACTACTGAAGGGAAAACTTTTACCTACAGCTCACCTGAAGGCTTATTTCCACCCCTGGAGGCAGATGGGCGCATAGAGAGTTGTGGGAAAATACTTCGTCATGTTTTAAAAGAAAAAAAAAAAATCACAGTTTCCTTGTGCCCAGGATCTTGGGAATTCTCACTTATAAAGGCATCCAGGTGACATCTGTCCTTTGCAAAAGGAGGTCATGCACACAAGGATGTGGGGAACTCAGCCTCCCTGCAGACAAGCTGCACCAGAACTTGCAAACCTTAAACTTGATAATTTTCATCCCCCATAACACATGGGCAAGAGCCCAAGCTCAATGAATGGTTAGAACAGGAGGGAAGGGGACACATTCCATTTTGTTTCAAGGGGGGAGTGAAAAAACCTATTGGAAACTGCATTTTGTAGGCATTTGAGGTATCTGCCCTGCCTGTGCTCCCAGCTGGACAGGTGGCACTGAGGAAAAATACTAAGTTTTAAGAACACAGCCCCGTGTGGAAGCTCCAAATTCCTGCTGACACAGACAAACTCCAGGGAGTTTGTCCAGTACAATGGAGCACACTGTACTCCCAGGTCAGACAGCCAGTCTAACTGACTTTGCCTTCAGGGCATGGAGCTCCTTATTAACCATCAGTGCAACAAACCCCACCACTGCCCACTAATCTCTTGCCAATCTGACATCTCAATTATCAAAATATTTAAATCAGATACAGATTACTTCAATCACAACAGACTTCATGGAGCAGTGATACAATCTACAGAGAAGACTGACAACTCTGTCCCTTGCAAATTCTTACTGGCATTTCATAGGCTTTGTCCTTTGTTCTCTCATTTAGTCACCTGCAGTGTCATTATTTATGGGAAAGGGAACATAGCAGTGGTTCTTGCTGCACCAACAAGTGCAGGTACCGGATGTGAGAATCAGAGTCCTGGAATCACTGAGGCTGGAAAAGACCTCTGAGATGAGAGTCCAACCTGTGACCAATCACCACCTTGTCAACCAGATCAGAGCACTGAGTGCCACGTCCAGCTGTTCCTTCAGTAGCTCCAGGGATGGTGAAACTGCATTCAAACCCCCAGTGTCAAACAGAATGGGCACACATTTGTTTTACACCCTCAAAAAAACATCACAGCTTTTCCAAAATGAGCAACAGACTGAAACCAATTCAGAAAAGACACTTTGCGGTACCTGATAATAATATCTGAGAACCCAGCAAAGCCCTTCCACATAGGACTGCACAACCTTGCGACGGAATTTCTCATCTGACGCGTCCACATCGAATTTGTTTTTATAGTAGCGCTGCTTCCAACCAGTTTCCCACAACCTGCAACACAACCAGGCATGGGTAACATGTTAACATGGATAAACAGATGCACATATGCAGGTCTGAATTACAGTGTAAGACAAAGCCACTTGCCACTTCGGTTGCCATTTGTATGCAGTTTAAATGAAAGCAGAAAAAGTGATGCTCAGGAGCAACAGTAAAATGTGACTGTTGGCAGAACTGACAGTTTTCCTGCTACCTCAAATATAAAGCAAGCAAATGCATAACAATTTCTGTGTTCTGCTGCTGTTCAGACAAGCTGTGATTACCAGAGGCACTTCTGCAGCTCAGCACCCTGTGCTTGCTGCCTCATCAGATGAGCTCCCTTTCACACAAGATTTTCAGTCTCTCAGGCCAGAGGTGGACGTTGGGATCACAGAGCCACCTCGGCCACAGTTCTTTCTTCCTTCACACAGCTCCCCCTCATGTTTGTCCACAGATGGGGCAGGGAAAACAAACACTGGTTCTTTTTTCACTCATGGGCAGCTGCACCCTTCAGCACTGCTGTATCATGTCAGCAAAGAACCAAACTGGTTAAATCACATAATCTCTTAATAATGATTTGTTTTCTTACACAGAATTTTATTCCAAACCACTCCAAGAGGTCACCTCAAGCTGACTCTGGTCAGACTCTCCCAGAGCCCTAAATCCTGTGTATGGAGCTTTTGGAGAGAGACACAATCCATTTATGCCTCCTTACAGGATGCACATCCCTTTGGCTCTTCAAAGAGGATATTCCCTTGCTTTTGTTTTGAGACAGTTGCTCAGGACACTTCCTAAATCCTTCCAAGATGATTCACACTGATGAGCAGGCAGGGAAGCCAAGAGATCCTTTCAATTATTCCAGAAAAGCAGGTAAGCAAGGACAGAGCTCCTGGCACTAAAGGCTTGAGGGAGGGAGTCAAGAACACCTGCAAGCTCTGAGCTGCCTGGCAGACAGACACTTGCATAAATTCAAAATATTTTTCTGTGAGATAAAACCCATCTGTGGTCAACTGCAACAGTTTGTTCTGGTTTCAAAGTCATTCTAAATAGTGAATTTATTTTCACTAGCAGCATGGTCATATTTAGGACATCAGTGCAGTGCATTTATTTACAGTGCCAAGCACAGAACTAATTTCCACTCAGAAAAATACATGAAAAAGTATTCTGAAAAACTTAAAAATCTGTGGTTGAATGTAGCACATCCTTTTCCTTGGCAATACCAATCCTGTCAGAACCACTGCTGCTCGTGAACCACCACAGTTCATTCATACTATTCAAGCTTCTTTTTGCAGCTCTGCTAACACTCAGATGGAAATCAGATGGACTAAGTTATCCCTAAAATTTATGATTTTATATAAAAATATTGCTTGTTTGATTTTTAAAAATAAAAAAATCAGTCCGTTCAGATTTAGACATGCAGGAAAGAAAATGAGAGCAAGAACTGTGATACTGGAAGAGCTGATGGGCCACATATCACAAATACATTGTGATGACTGTGACCAGAACTCCACAAGGAAAGGACCCTGAGTGTTTTCCACATCCACCCATAGCCTGACTCCACAGAAAACAAACCCCTGTGGCTGCACTTCTCAGGAACAGCTGTAAGGGCCTTCACCCTCGACTCAGACAGCAAGAGCTTCATTGAAACCCTTGACCAGTGCAGACTCACTGGTGGTTAATTACCAGAAAATTCCAGTCTCAACCATCCCAGACTCAGCCTTCCTGAGACAATGCAAGAACACAGAGGCAAACCAGGGCCTGCTGCAAACCAAAGATGGTGGAGAGCACTGGAAGAGAGGACGGATACTACTGCCCACGTGCACACACATGAGCTGTGTGGGTTAAACAGCTCCCAGGTTCCAGGAGCAGCGTCATTCCGCTCACATATCAGATAATGTCTCGCCAAGCTCGGTCTCAGAGGGAGCAATGGCTCAGAGGCTGCAAACCTGCATGCATACTAATCTGGATACTTAGCTTGAACAGCCAGAGCTCACCCATCTCACTGGAATTTACTAGATATCCTCACTCTCCACATTAATTACTGCTGGATAAAAAGATCACAAAAGCATCTGAAGGCACCACTGCACTGAGCTAAATGGCATTAATTAGGCTGCATCTATCTCAGCAATTTGCTAACAAAGTGCTACAAAAAATGGCTTCACCTGATATTATCCTCTGGCTCAGGTTCACTGTCACTATCCTCAGGTTTCCGCTTAATTCCTCCTCCCAGGGATGGGCTTCCATCAGGAGTCAGACTGGTGTTTGGAGATGAAGTTGTCTGTGGTCAGAATTATTATAGATAAACAAGAGAAGGGCAGGGGGGAAGAGGAAGATTTATTAGGCTTTTAAAAATAAAGTTAAAATTAACAGCTCTGCGATGATCACAGGCCTTCTCTTCAGTTCCAAAAAAACTCCAGGCAAAGGCTGCACAACCGTTAACCCATCAAAGTCAAGGGGCAAAAAGGAAAACCACGTCCCTGTTAAAAGGCAGGCATTGATGCACAGAGGCAAAGATGTCACTGGCTTTGAGAAAGAAAAGGATGCAATAAACAACACAGTATGAATTGATTCAGAAATGCCATTCTGAATATATTCTAATTTTGGAACACCATGGCAGTTTCTGTTACAACTTTCTCCTGTGGCGCTAGTGAAAAAAGGTGCCTCCAACTCAGAACTGCCAGAAGTACTCTGAGTTCTTTCACAGCTGGTCTCTTAAACTCCTCTCAAATTTATCTATTTTAATATTAGAGTCTAAAAGAAATGTCTCCCATTCCATAACGCAACTAATTTGCGCAACTCAGGTACAAAAAAGTTTTGAGATTAAAAGGGAAGAGCAGCAGAAATTATACATTGAAAAAGCATATTTTATTTAGACTTCAGAGACAGAACACACATCTCTGTGATGAAAAGAACTTTTAATCTGTTCGCTGTTTGGATGAAGATTTATACACAGAAAGACAGTATTTGTCATAATTGTTATTTAAAGCTAACAGGACTCCTAACAGAGCAGGAAAAGCAGAATTTTTTTTCCCCAGGGAAAAGCATAATTCAAGCAGAAATAAAGATGACAATTTTATTCAAGCAGGCTGAGAAAAATCACTTATTAAAGCCACTTCCTTGAAGAATAATGTTTGAGGTGTCAGCTTTCCAAGACAACTCAACAGAGCAGAGAAAAAGGTGCCTGGAGTAATAGGAGCTGCAATTCCTTCCTTTCTCTGCACAAATGCCTCTGAACATCTACTCACAGAGTTCTGCCTGTCTTGCATCCTCATCTCAAAGGCAGCTTGTCGAGGGTTACAGATTGCCTGAGGGCTGGATCGAATTCCCAGGGCTTGAGGGGAAAACTGACCACCAGGAATAAAGGAAGGCTGATCCCTCTGCAAGATAAACACAGACAAGGCTGCTGAAAAAGCTGTGTAATCTCCCCAGCACTAGGATGATGCTCTCTCACAGTTTTCAGATTAATATTATGGAGAAATGAACATAAAAAAGGCACATTTTTTGAATGTGGAATAGGAAAAAAAAATCAACCTAATTTAAATTTTTTTAACTTTGAAATAAGTTTACATACAGGCCAGCAAACACCATGATTACACCTGCAGTTCGAACATCCAAAAACTAAAGTAGACATATAATTCTTGCTAGTTTCTGCACTGGATAAGGAATTCACTTACTTTCAGTCTCTTCCTTTTTTCTTTTTGCCGTCTTTTAAAGTTATCCTAAATGAAGAACAAAGGGAAATAAAGTTAGTCAAGGACACAGACTCCTTGGCAAATGACTTCATTATAACCCTCAACTGACCATGCCACAAGGTTTTTAGGGAATGTTCTGAGTAAGACATAGGTCAATTCTTATGTCTGTGAATCCAGCAGAAATGGGATGGAATTTTCTACCCTACCCTGAAAATCTATGGGGAAAAAAAAACAGCTGGGTACTCAAAGCTCCAAAACTTTGTAAGGATTTAAATGATCTACTAAATTTAGCTGCAGCCTTACTTGGGGGTGACAGCAGTGTCAAAGCACACAGATTCTTTGCCTGCACTGCAGAGGTGCCCAAAAAAAAAGTCAGAGAGACATTACAGTCTTGGAAATAGGACATTATAGTCTTAGAAATAGGAAAAGAGATCCAAGGAAAGCTATTTCTTATTCTGTGATTCCTGGGCCAACTGAAAACTTGAACATCAAACTGGCATTTCTAGGAAAAGAAACTCAGCTAGAAGTACAAGATTCTTTTTTGAGCCTGGAAGAATTCACCAGAGATTATAACAATGAAAATACAAATTTTGGGTTTTTTTTCTTTTTCTTACTCTATTAAAGGAGTGTCCCTGGCTAACAGTAAGCGATTAAGACCAAACTCCAAGAATGTCAGAACAACAACAAAAAATTACATCATCATCTTTCCTCTTTTTGAAAATACTGTCTTCAACTTCCCCAACAGCCAGCATGATCATCTGGACTCGCTGCAGGTTCACAAACCCACTTTCAGTGAGGTAGCCCTGCAGGTGAGAGAATAACAGAAGTTGAAAAGCAAGCCCATTTTGTGGCAAAGACCCAAATATTTTTAAAAGAAAAGGAAAAACTCTCACCCCGGTTTTGTGCACCACGTTTTTATAGATGTTAACCAAGCGATCGATTGCTCCCTCCCTAAACACAAACCACAGAGTGAGACTCCTGGTAGTGAAAAGCACAGGAGCTGTTCTCGCAGGAAAAGAACACAGATTCTCATCTACCTTATCTCCAGAGATGGCAGATGAGGAAGGAAGTCATTCCCCACAAAGAAGCACATGAAGACCCAGTCATCAACACTCCTTTCAAAATCGAAAGTGAAAGGCAAGCTGGCCATGGTGAGCTCTCTCTCCAAGTACTGCAACACACATAAGAAAAAGGAGCTCAGAGATCACTGCACGGGGTTTGCATGGTATTTGGATGGTATTTACAACCAACAGCTGCTGCACCTCACCTCTCGCAGGACACACAGGCGGATGAAGATGAACTCTTGCTCTGTAATTGGCAGGGTGTCGGCAAACTGATCATGCTGAAACCAGAGGGGACTCACATCAGATCCAAGTGCATCCCAGAGCTTCACCAGCCTCACTTGCAAGGCTTGCTTCAAGAGGAGTTGAGAGAGACCCAAAAACCTCCCAAAAAGGCCCCCAAGCCCTTCTGCCAAGTGTGTATTTTGCTGCTTTGCACATCTGTTCAGTTACGGATTATTTGTTCTCATTCAGTGGGAAAAACCCCAAACAACAAAACACCACAAGTCTGGATATCAGGTTTGGCATGACACTTTTGTATTTTTACTTCCAAGGGGAAAGCTAGGTATTCCCAGCAACAATTTGCACCATGCTTTAGCTAAAATCAACAGCAAGAACAATTTGAGAATCTCCTTATACACTACAGATTAAAAAATTCCTAGAAATAGCAAAATTCTTACCTTTCCTTGTTTCTCTCTGGGCAGACCTTGGCAATCCTTAACCTCATGCCCCATCTGGTTACAGAGAGCACATGGCTTGGGTTTGTTTGGTTTGAACTCTTCCCTAATGATGGTGAAGTTTGGTTCGTGTGTAGCTAAGCCAAGCATGATCAGATCAGCTACCAAGCAAGGGAGAAGAATAAAATGTGATTAAGGATAAACAACATCAAGTTTTGGTTTTTGTTTTTTGGTTTTGTTTTTTTTTAAGTATAGAAGCAAAGCGGATTCTGCTTCAAGCGAGATGCTGATGTGATTACCCAGGAACCACAAGCAAGAGAGAACTCACCATCAGCCCCACACAGACAGTGGTGAGTGTTTGGGTCGTGGTTTGGTTGAGCTGCACAAAAGAGAATTACGTTTTGTCAAAGTCATGCAAAGTAAGTTATTACTGAGCTTATCTTAACAAACAAAATGTCCACATTAATTGGAATTTTACCTCTTTGTCTCCTGATGTAATCCATGATTTTATGCTCCCCTTCACCAGGAGCACTGGCATCTGACAAAATAACCTGAAAAACATTCAAATCATGGCAACTATTAATGCTGCCACAGGAAAAAAAAACCCCGTAACTTATATACTGAGCACAGCATCTGACTTATGAATACACTTATGAATACTTAAAATTCTTATTTGTGGTTTGAGCTAAAATATTGTGGTTTAAGATGAAATTATTTACAAGGAGCAAGTGAATAGGCCTTCACTTTGCTCTACCAATTCCAGGCTGAAGCTGACACTGATTCAAATTCCACTGTTGTGTCCTGATAAATTATCAGGGCAATGAAATGGGCACTAGAGAACTCCTAGATTCAGCTCATTGATGCACAGAAACATGATCTCATCACCCCCTCCTCACCCTGACGAGAATTAATGTTTATAAAACCCCTGTCCGGGGTTATAAAACCCAGTGTTTATAAACCCCTCCCCAAAGGAGGGAATCAAGCAGAGCCAACTGCCCTCTAATTAGAGCACTTGAACAGTCAGCTCATGGCACATAGCACAAGCAGCTGCATTTCCTGCCTGCACTGCCCCTTGTGTGCAGCAAACACAGGGTTGTCACAGACAGAACTGAGGGAGTGGAATGGCTGGGCAAGACCAGAGGAAAATCTCCAAGCCCAGAAAGGCAAGAAAGCTGGCACGTCTTATTTTCACTGGCTGCCATTAGAGCAACAGAGAAAACGCAGCCTGCTGAAGGAGGAATTACAAAAAAGAAACAGTGCAAAAGATACAACTACAATGTATCTTCTGACTTCCCCCAGAACCAGAAAAAGTATCCCTAAAGCCCTGTCTCCCATTATGAGAAATTGTGGCTTTCAGCAGCAAACCTGCTCCTCGCCTTCCAATTAAATCACAGCAAATGGTGATGGGAGATGGAGTTATCAGCACAGAATGGATCTCTGAAGCCTCAGAGGAATGTGCACGTTGGCCCGCTGTTAATAACAGCTCACAATTTGGCCAAGAGCCAAATTTGTTAAATTTCTACTCTTCAATTGGATCTCAGCCCAGCCCAAACATCTTCATCTCAAGTGTCAACATCCCTCAAGTGTGAAAGTGGGAAACTCACAGTCAGGTTCTTCCAGCCCGGGTTGCTGTTCAAGCGGTCAGCGATATAATAGCGGAGGCATTTAGCAAGATTGTCCATAAACTCAGTTCCCTATAGAGGGTTGGAAGGAAAGGAGTTAAACCAACATTCAGCCCTTAGCAACTGCTGGGTACAGGGCCAGACCACTCACCGGGGTGATACAGTTGCTGTCAAACCTCTCCTTCACCTCCTCTGGAGGCAGAAAGCCACCTGGAGCAACAAAAACAGAGAGCAGAGTTACATCCAGACGGACCATTGCCAACATTTTTGCATAGAAAAAGCAAGACAGCTCCCCTGGGAATAATTAACTCACTAAAACAAGTTTGCTTAACAAAATTCCCACAAGGCCAAACCAAACCAACTCTTACCATTGCATTATCTCCATCCTACAAGGTGTTACCACATTTACAAACATTGTTACTTCAGCAAGATAATTTCAAAGCCCAGCCGGAAGCAACACAATCCCTTGTCATTCCATCTGTGTCACCACCACCCTCAAAGTTGCTCTGACTTTTGTTTCCTCACTGAATTTAGAGTTTCCACTGTCAAGTAACTCGCCTTGCTGGCAGCTCATTAACCCTGTGCAGGAGTATTTCCATCTGATTCCTGCTTTTAAGCCTCAATCCTCCTTTCATCAAGCCCTGCAAATGTGTACTTCCTTCCAGAAGGGTTTTGGTTGTTTTTCACTCCATTTATCCCTGCTCTTCTGTTCAATTTATTTTCAAAAGGAATTAAGAGCACTCAACACAAACTCACTTCAGGCAGGAGACTGAAGAAGATGACATTTTGTTTTGTCTCAGTTCTTAACTTTGGAAAGCACAGATCCAGCCTTCCCCAGGCCTGTTCTCCCCTTCTACCAGCAATGCAGACAGCCCTTCTCTAAACCTTACTGAGGTGATCAAACAAGGTGATTCTCAAGGAAAAACCTCTGATAAGGCCACTGCCCTACCTTTGGCCAGAATTTCTTGTCGGATTTTTTGCTTCTCCTCAGCAGCTTCCATGCCCTCCTTTGAGGCTCTGAATCTCCTGGACCGCTGTTGGTTCATTTTGGCACGTGGGGCCTAAAAAAAGTACAGGAGAGCTTGGGTCCCTTTTTGCAACTGGACAATCTCTCCTGTCCTGAGAGCTGCTTTGGGTCACAAGTTATTACAAAGAGTTGACCTCTCATCAGAGCTACTGATGGCCAGGTTGGATGGAGCAACCTGTTGTAGTGGAAGATGTCTCTGCCCATGTGGAACCAGGCAATCTTTAAGGTCCCTTCTAACACAAACCATTCTGTGATTCTGTGTTCTGAAGGGAGATGAGGATTTTCCAACTGGAAACCCAATGTGTCAATACTGACCACTCCATCTATGGCCATGTAAAGGAGTCTCCTTGGTCTCACAATGTTGAAGATCCTGTCGATATACTCAAAAATCGCCACCATCATCTCATCTTCATTTTTGGGCGCCGGCCTAAAACACAAAGCATTCAATTTAACACGTGAAATGCTGTCAGTAAAGAGAGAGAAATGTCACCTGCAAAGAGCCAAACAAAGAGCCTTACTTGTCCTCTGGGTGTGTGCAGGGGTGAATGATGCCGTTCATGTCCAGGTAGAGGTTGTCGAACTCCACCTCGTTGGGGTTGGGTTTGCTTGTGTCAATGGGGACCTTGACACCATTGCACTCTTTGGGCTGGGGATGCAGTGGAGACAAGGATTTCAGCTATTAATGCACAGACTCATGGAAGTCTGTTTTGGTTTTAACAGCAGAAGAAGATCAGTAAGTACTCAATTACCTGCAACTGCACTTTTTACTATTAAACAGCACTTCTTTCTACAGCTGTTTTTAACCAGAAAACATGTTGATGGGTTATGGGAGAGTTGTTATTTTCTCCTGACAAGCAGTTCCCATATCTCATATTATTTCTTCATCCTAAACCACCTAGAGGCACTTGTGTGCCTGGACTGTTACAGCAGTGGATTCTTCAACATCCTCAACAACCATGGTCACTTTTGTTTCCTCACCACAATTTCAGTTTTGTTTTGTTTGGGCCTTTGCTGTTGGTTGGGCGTGTGGTTAGTTTGGTCAAAAGGCAATTAGTAACACCTGATTCTCCCTTCCACCAGGCACAGGCGTAACACACATGGATTAAACCCCAAGAGCATGGAAGAGACAGGAGCAAAGCTGAGCAAAGAAAAGCCTGATGATTTTCAGAGGAATTCTGGCTGAAATGGCTTATAACACACCCAAAAGTGGAACAAAGTGTGCTCTTGAACAGCTGGGCATAAAGCCAAGTTTAAAAATTAATGGCATGTTCTGAGGTGAAAGCTACGGTCACATGAGTGCCTGGGATGGGAGAATACGGGGATACCACTGGGTCTCCCATCACATGGAACTCAGCAGCTGTTGCTGAGCCAACATCAAGCCCTTCCCTGAACTTCTGTCTGCAGACTGCCTGCTACTCACTGAGTGAGTTCCCCACATCTGAGAGATTAGGAAAGAAAAAAACCCAAAACTTACAGATCATGCCATCAACTTTGGACAATTTTCCTGCTTAAAGCAGCAGCAGCAGGACTGGCTGACTTCTTATGCCTAAAATTAAACCCTCTAAAGTCTTGATTTAGTGTTTACGTTTGGCACAGTTATCTTGACAGATGCCACCCCCAAGCACCACTGTTTGCTTCCTTTACTGAGCTCTCCAGACACACACACACTCAAATGAGGTGGTGTTAGCAGAAACTAAGTGGTGGTGCAAACATTGTACCTTCCTCTGGGCTACAACCGCTGGATTCTCCTTGATCTCCAGCCACCCTGTCTCCTGAGCTTAATGGGATTCAGAAGGAATCCCAGCTCTGTGAGGCAGAAAATAAGCCCCCCTTCACAAACCCACTGGGGTTCTCATGAGGAGCTGTGTGGAAGGAAGGCTGAAGTATGTGGCAGCAACATCTCCTGTGATGTAACTGTTCACGTCTCATCTACAGCCTCTATTGAAACCATTGAAAACGGATCTTCAAACATGATACTTTAGCTGCAGCTTTATTAATTCCTATCCATTTGATTAAGAATATTCTCTCCTGGATTTTTTATTATCTTCAAGATCTTCCTCTCATTCTTCCTGCTCATCTTAAGAAGATTATTTCTTTTTCTTAAATCTGATTAATATAGCAAGGTAAGAGAACAAGGATCAACTTTTCAGTATTTCAAAGAGACAAGCTACCGGGAGATACAAAATTTCTGATTAGAGAGATTGACCGCAATCCTAAAACACACACTGAGCTGATTACATTGTGAGAGAAGCTTAAATTCATTGACAGTAAGACAAACTACAGCTTCTCCCTGCTGTCCTAGTCCACTCTGAGCTTTATAACCAGACTTGAATATTAAAAAATGCTGATGAATATGATTTATCCATGTGCTGTCTTGGCTGTAATTGCAATGTGCTCTTGAGTTGGAACAAGGCGATGTGGATGAGAACAGCAGGAGCTACCACTTCACTTATGGCAAATCTAACTCAAGAATTGAGTTGCATCTTTCCAAGGATTTGTTGTGTCTTTCCACTTATTTTAATAAGGAACTTTGGCTGATACAAGCTCAGTTACTGAAGACTGAAAAAAAAGGACACACAATCAGTAAAACGAGGGCTATACAAACCTTTGTTTTGCCAAAATGTGAGAGCAGCTCTGATTACACAGAGATTAATCTAACATTTACAAATGTGCTGAAAAAGGCAAATCTGCTCTTAGAGACAACTGCCCTGAACTGTTACAGATGTAATTGCTGTTTAAATTGTGGCTGCTTTTCAATGACATATCTTAAAGGGTTATTCAGGACAGCCCCTAAACTGAGGGTTCCCAGAGCCTCAGGACAAGTCACATCCAGGAGTTTGGTGCAGAAACCGGAAGAGCCAGTGCTGCTGAAGCTCAGCATTAAGGGAAACTGTTAAGCCCACAACCTCCCTTTTTTTTCCATAAAAAATTCCCAGACAGATTCTTAGATCTTAATTATGCCCCATTAAAAATTCACTTCTCGTAGCGGCAGGTAAAATAAACTTCTCACCTTGCTAAGAGGGCCTGAAATCACAGCTGTAATAAAATCACAACAGCAACTCACAATATTAACCAAACCCGTGCTTCACTGCCTGAACCTGAAACACAAAAACACCCTGGAAAAGCAGAGAGCTGAACATTCTGCTGCAGGCAGGGCACACGTGCAGCCTCCACAGAGAATTCCACCACTTCACCCTCTTTTCCCTGCTCTCCTCTACCATGCTCCCACACTTTATCTACTTCCAGGTGTTTCCCCAAGGTAAGCACACCTTGGGAGGAGGAGCAGAGAGGCAGAAGGCCCAGTACACACCCTGAACTTTCCAAACCAGTGACAGGGAAGAGCAAACCACAGCCAGTACAGTCTAACAAAACAGAACACAATCTATTTGGAAAAGCCTATGGGAAAAGCAGTTTGGGAAGCAAGAACTCCAGAGTTTGCCTCCTCAGAAAGGCTTGAATTAGCCCTGAGGAGAACTTGCCAAGCTCAGGCCACAGTAAATCCACCACAGTGCAGCCACTCAAAGCCTGCCACTGTTTCAAGACTACAGTGAGAGACACCCCCCCCATCCTCCCTGTCCCGTCCCACTGTGTCCTATAGGATGGCACAACACTCTCGTGGCTGCAGGGATATGCCTGAAGGAACCACCACAAAAAACCATGTAAACAAACATTTCAGCTGCAATACTGCTTGGAAAGGCACCTATGGAAACCTGTGTCAGAGCCTTCACTGAAACCTCCTTCTGCTGCTGTCATGGAAAGCCAGATTTTAGACGATGTCTTTGGAATAATCAGCTCACTGTTTAGCCAGATGTTTATCCTGAACTAGAAAACACCAGCAATGAGACAAAACCCCTTGAGGCTGCTCAAGGTTAAAGAGCACAACCACAGGCTTGGTGTAAGTTTTGGATGCAGCATGACAGGCAGTTGCACTCGTGTTCCCAGCAAGACCCGAAGCTCGCTGCGGCTTCTAATTTCCCCCCCAAAAAGTTATGCATAAGCAGGGACTGTGAAAAACATTCAAGAAACAGCAAAAAGCACTCCCACTGCTCCCTACTCAAGTTTCACCAATGCCTCAAATCCTACTTTTCCGGATCGAAGTCGCACAAGGGCAGAGCCGAGAGAGTCGGGAAGGTCTGGAATTCCAGCGAACCGGCCGAAGAAGGGGAAATCGGAAGAGAAGCCCGATTCCCTGCTCCGGCGCCCATTCTCACTTCCTCCACGTGCCCATTCCTTCCAGCAGCGCTCACGCTACTAAGCGAGGCGCTGGGATAACTCCTCCTGCACAGCGGCCGCTTCCACCGGGATTAAAAATCCGGAAAAAAATTCCAAAACCCCAAAAAAACCCCAATCCTAAATAAAACCCGAACCAAAAACAAAGCCCAAATCCACCACCCACCGACCCGCCTTGGAAAGGCCCCGGGGCAGCCCACGGGGGCACAGCGGGGACTCAGCACCGGGGGCTGCACCGGTGCGGCCCCACCGGCCCCGAACCCCACGCCGCTCCGCGGAGCCCCGGGGCGGCCGCCAGCAGGCCCATGCCGTGCTGGGAGGCCGGCTCACCTTCTCCTCGATGCAGTTGACGATAATGGAGGGGTACTTGCGGCTGAGCCAGCGGAAGAAGGCCGGGACCCCCATGGCGGGAGCAGGCCAGGCCGCGGCGACCGGGAACCGCCGCACTTCCGGGATCGGGGGGCGGCGCGGGGCACGCCGGGAAGGGGAGGTGGGCGGGAGCTCGCGGTGCCGCCGCCGCCAGCGCCATGTGGGGGTCAGTCTGGGGGTGCTGCAATGGCGGCCTGAGGGGAGGCCAGGAGCGTGAGGGGCGTGAGGGAACAGCCTCCCCCCCCCTCCCCCCCCTAAACGTGTCTGGGCAGCTCCTGGGGTGCGACACCCAGAGGGCAAAAGCAAAGCCAGAGGGCACAAAAGTGATATTCAGTAGGAAAAGTGAAGCCTGAGGGAAGGCTAACTCCTGAGACAGCCCCACTGTCGCCCTCACGCTCAGCCAAGACACAAAGTGTGACATCTTCTCTTCAAAAACAGCCATAAACGAGCAATTTAACAGGAGAATCACCCTCCCTTAGCACCTTGTTAAAAAGCAAGCATGCTGTGGGGTGCTTTAGGCACCCCACAGCAACACAGCAGTGTTGCCCAACAAGTCAATAATTAAGAGCCATCGGTGATTTATTTCAGCACTGTGCGAGCTTCGTGCTCAGTATATTCCCTAAATCCAGCACAATCACCAGACTTCCAATACCATTACTTACACTCAGAAATCCAGAGTTAGCAACTTCCCAAGCACAGCCCCTCTTTTACGATTGATCAGTAATTTCCACATGAGTTGTGTAACCCCAGCCAACTCTTCCACTTGCTCAGGGGAAGCACCTCTTTTTGATCTGTAGGTGTGAGTTTCAGTGTTACAACGAACATGGTTCAGCTATAGGATACATGGAATTTGGGTGTTTTGCCAAGTTAGGAATGCACAGGTGTCAACATCTGGATTTACTACATCCTTAAGGCTTGGTGGTTCCAGGGTGTCCTTGAGGAAGCGATGCACTAATTAGGTCTCTGCGTGACAGTATACAAAGATCTTACATTAGAGAACATCTCGACTTCAGACAATTTTGACTTGCATTTGGCATTTGGCAAATGCATTTGGCAACAACAGGAGCGATTCAAGGCACAGCTGCTCTGTGCCCTCTGAGAGGATGTTTCCAGTGGGAAATAGCTCCATGTGCTTCCTAAGAGGCAAAGAGCCCTAGTCCCCTCACTCTGCCCATGGCATAAACAAATACTGTTAATTTGTGACCGTTTGATGGCACCAAAATGGAATTAAATGGTCAGGAATTAAACGGGATTAACACAACATGGGTTTTGCTCTGCTGTGTCCTGTTGCCTTACACCAGCTCCGTTAGCAAGGCAGCCACAGGGCCATGGACAGGGAACAGCAGCCCGGAGTCATTAACAAAAATAACAAAATCTCAGCAGTGCTTGCTGAGTCAATGCCGCTGATTTGGGGAGCAGAGGGGGGCCTTAGTATCTGGCTAATTTGCTGTTGAACAAATTTACCCAATATTGTGTCTCTCATTATTCTTATCCTCACTTAGCTGTTGTTAAGCTGTTTTCTGTTGTCATTCCTCTCAATAAAATCTGTGACTTGAATAAATTTCCCCTGCAACTTCATAGTGGCACCACACCTGTGGTATCAGCTGAAGATTGTCCTTTATCTGTTCCTTACAAAATGTTCCCCGATTGAAGCTTCCTATTGTAGTGCTTCTCCTCACACAATTTTGTAGGGAGCACGGCAGCTTAGCATGAACATTTTGTTTGTATTGATGGGCATTCCGTTGTTTTTCTGATAATGCCGAAGAAAACAGAAGACTGGCGGACAGAAATGAAATGCGATTGTCTTATCTTATAATTACTTGGGTAAACAACTGCTGGAAAAATTAATACTGCAGCAGACAATTCCTTGAAAAGTTGGTCTGAACACTAGCAGCTGCACCGGGCAGTGAGCCCGGGTCTCACCTGCTAACTCCAGATCCATGAGCACAACACAGAGCGGCGCATCCTCAGCAGGAGCAGGGAAGGCTTCCTGCTCGGGCACCTTCCTGAGATGAGTGGTGTGCTGATGGGAATCTATTCAGGCTGTATTGATTCCAGTCCTCCTGTCCGTCAGCATCATCTGCCACCAGGGCCGGGCTGCCAGCGTGACAGCTGGGAAGGAGCATGGGGAAGATGACTAGCATGATATTTTGCATCTAATGAATCTGTGCACAATAAGAGTATCACAAATAATGCTCTGGAGGAACTCAGCTATCGCTCTGACACCAAGAGGCAGAGATTGCCTGCACATAGCTCTGCAGCCATCTGTCACCTGTAATGGGCCGCTGTCAGGGCTGAGCCGGACTGTGGGGGTGGAAAGCCCCACAGACTGGTGTCCTGCAGCAGACAGAACGTGAGCTGACATCAGCAGCCCAGAGTCACTTACAAGGAGCTCAGAGTTGCAAAGACACTGCGCTGCTGAGCAACGTCCCTTGGCAGCATAGGCTGCTGGATTTTTCCAGTGGGGCTGCTCCTTCTCTCCACACTCCTCACAGGCCTTGAGCAATGTGCCCAGCCCACAGTGCAGGCAGCAGGCAGCAGTCCCACAGGACATGGGGAGTTGGTGTGGTCATCAAAAAAGGACATTAAAGCCCTCAGTAAAGTCCAGCTTTAGTCACAGAATCACGGAATCATAGAATCACTAGGTTGGAAGGGACCTTCAAGATCATCGAGTCCAACCCATGCCCCAACACCTCAACCATGGCACTGAGTGCCACATCCAGTCCTTTTTTAAACCCATCCATGGATGGTGACTCTACCACGTCCCCAGGCAGACGATTCCAGTACTTTATCACTCTTTCTGTAAAAAACTTTTTCCTAATATCCAACCTGTATTTCCTTTGGCACAGCTTAAGACTGTGTCCTCTCATTCTGTCAGTTGCTGCAGTCTTTTAGTCAAGCTCAGCAGTCTCCCAGGATGTCATCCCTGGTCACAGACTCACCCAGCTCTATCCTTGGTGCAGCAGATTTCCCAGTTCCCAGAACATTCCAGGCTGCACCCTCACTGACTGCAGACTGAAACCCACAGCAGCCAGCTATGCCAAGGGCTCCGGCTCAGTTCCAAGCCTTCTGCAAGTCATTTTTTGCTGTTGAGCTCTCAGGCTACACGTTCCTCTTACTAAACTGAATGTTGTTCCCATTTCTAGCTGGGTTTTGAGGGATGGGGTGCAGAGAATGGTGCTCGTGTTGGGAGACGTGGGGCTGAAGCACAGCACAGCTTAACTGGGGTGCTGCTTTCTGCTTTTGAACTTGTCGTCATTTATGAACAGCTTTAATATGTCCCTTGGTTTCTCCTTCCCAAAGAAAATCTCATGTTTAATGAACTTAATTTTAGATAAAAGGAATGAAAAGAAGAAAATTAAAAATGCATTAAGCTTCTCGAGTCATTCAATTACTGTGATGTCCACACAGCAATGCCAGCACGGATTTCACAAAGCAGGGAAAAGCAGGAAAGCACTGGGGCTTGCCACATGTAAATGCTGCTCTGTTCCAAAATGTGCTGAATTACAAATGGACATTTTATGCATTTCTTCTTCTTTATCTGTTGCAGAAGAAGATAAAGATCAAACATGCCAGCCCACTCCAGCAGCGCCTGTCTGCATATCCACAATGCTTGTCTGCTTCCTCCCAAACCCCATCTAGCGCTGGAGTCCTAATATTGGGATGTCACAAGCCTCAGGAGGGGTCACAGAGCAGGGTTCCCATCAGAGCAGAAAAACACTGCAGGTCAGAGAGAGCACACAGACAATGTATAGGACCCATTATGTTTATTTGGTATTTAAATTTTCTTTGCCAATTAAGTGACGAGCAGTGCTTCAACCTGTGTGTAAAATAAAAACCAGTTTGTTCCTTCCCAAAAGCCAGTGGGAGAATCTCAGTCACAGAAGTCATCAAAATCGTCTGAATCCGCACCGTGGGTCCGTGGGCGCAGAGCAGCCTCGAGCTCGGAGCTGCTGTCATCAGATTTGCCCCAAAACGCTGCGGGTGAGGAGACAGAAAGCAGAGGTGTAAAACCTTTCCCGTGGCCATGCCACTTGTCACAGCCATAAACACGGGACAGGTCTCCTGAGGCTGATCCAGGGCTGGGAGTTGGGAGTCCCAGCCCCAGGTGTGGATGTCCAGTGTGGTGTCTGGCAGTGGAGCGGCTGTGCTGGACAGCACCCTTATTCAGTGCTCCCACTCCATTGTGCCGCAAGGTAGCCAGGCAGAACATTTCCACTCCAAGCAATTTACTTCACCAGCTGCTATCTGAATCACAACTTTGTCTATTCTTTTCCCGTTTCTCCCTGCTACTTGACCCTGCAGTGAAGTCACCAGCAGGCCATGACATCACAGAGTTGGCACAAAAATGGCAATGACATCACAAACGAATAATCACCCCTTTGAGATGAGATGAGATGAGATCAGATCCAGGCAGGCCTGATCTCAGTGGAGCATATGGCTTTAACCTTAGGCTCTAGGAATCAACAAACTGTTTCACTGACAGCAGCAGAATCCCACAGCAGTTCAGAGGGCCTGAGAGATTTCTGGGGATGTGAATTCTTTTGACCCATGGATAGGAGCGGACGCATGGCACATACAGTCAGGGCCACAGTGGCTGACAGAGATATGCTTTCTGTTCTCACCTAATCCAGAGGCTGTTGGCTGTCCAAAGGCAGCTGGGATGAGGCCCAGGGCTTGGCCAGGGACAGCAGGAGGAGGAAGGCTGTCACACTCACACAGACACTGTGGCTCGTGTTTGAGGCACTTTGGTGCCTCTGACTGCACCAGCTCCATGAACACCTTATCTACAAATGCAGCAGCTGCATCTTTCATCCTCCATCCCTGGGCCATGGGGCAGTGCTCTGCCAGGAACATCTGAGCCAGCCCTGCACTGGCTCCCACGCTGAACGGCTCCAAGACAGTAAAGGGGCCAGGCACGCCACAGCCTTTCAAGTGCACCAAAGCAGCTGTCCTTGATGGCATCTGTACCTCAGTTGAATGCTACACCTCTAAAACTGGGCCATTCCGGAATGCCAACACCCACAGCAGGGCTCCAGGCAGAGAGATCCTGGCTCCCAGTGCTGCCCTGTTGGTAGGAGGCTCCGTCAGAGGTGGCTGCAGGTCCTGGTGGGCCTTCCAGGAGGTAAAGGGGGAACTGGAATGTGTGGGCAGCTAAACACACAGGGCCCAGACACCAATTCAGAACAAAATCAGCCTGGCCAAAACCATCCAGCTGCACCCACCCTTGTCCCAGGTCACAGGGAAGACCAAGGAACCTCCAGGTTTCTCCTTCTCCAGGTTCCCTCCACCTGCTGTTCACTGGCATTTGATTAAACCCTGCAAAGATCCCAACCCGTTCCCCACCAGCCCACCCACAAACACCTCCTCTCTGCCCTGGACTGTCCTCCTCAGCTCCCTGCTGACTCCCACAGGGAGACAGGGAAATTCCATGCTTCCCCTTCTCTCTACTTTATACAGGCCATAACATTGTTCTGGGAGGGCTTCTACAGTATAAATTTAACTAGAAAGACACTAATTTTCAGTAGCATAACATATGTCTCTTACCTTTGGATTTTATGGCAGTTACTGTTTCCTTCTGCAATTCAGTCCTGTAAAACATTTCAAACAATCAGCACAATGTCTCCAATTTAAAAAACATGAATGGCTTTTAAAAAAATACTGTGAAATGGTTTTAAAAAACAACAACCCAGTAACTTCTGTAACTATTTTTTTTTTCAAATAACTATTAAATCATGGACTTCTTCACCTAAAAGGCGGAGAAATTTGTGTGCAGGAGGGACATTGGTCCAGCTGTTCCTGGAGTCATTCCCTGGTAACACCACTTTTACACCAGCACTGAGTTAAGGTACTGTCCTGGGTTGAAG